>VUQG01001658.1:6662-43044 GCA_015106755.1 Etia nguti | reverse complement strand
CACCTTAATCAAATGATTAGTTCATTACCAGGCCTCTGGAGAACTTCAAGACAGGAGGAGGTAATTTAGCCATTTAAATCAGCTGTAATGGATCAAGGACACATCTAAAACCTGCAGGACACTGGCCCTCGAGGCCTGGGTTTGGGCACCACTGCTGTAAGTGTATAAATGTTTTTCTTAAAGCCTCCTTTCATCAGCCAGTCATCATTTTTCTGTCGCGCAACATATTATACACTGTGACATGACCCCTAGAAAAATAGTAAAATTACTAAGTAATTTAACTCCATTAATGAGTCCTTTATAAATTCTAAAAATTTTCAGCAGCGATTGACAACGCATGGGGTGTGTTCCTTTAAGACTGCAGTGGGAACTGAGAGACTTGAGCACTTTCTGATATGGTTAACTGTCAGTATTTATGAAGGATTAAAAAAAATATAAATGAAAAGTTAAGGCAACATTTGCTGTTACTGTTACAATTTGTAGCAGCAATAATTAAACATTTACAAAATTACACCACCAAATGGAAAGCTGGCACTAAACTCAGTTATCAGTACTTTCAGAATCTCTGGTCGTAAAGAATGTGTAAAAATCTTGTGAATAAACAGTTAACAGAGCTGTTGATTGCAAGCCAAGAAAAACTGGGATTTGTTACTTTGTATTGTAGCTTTTTAATAAGACAAATTGTAAAAGACCAACATATCATATAAATATGTCAGTCTTTATTTAAAAAGTGGCACCATGCTCAGTTTGTTTCTGTACTTCCTGTACAGTAAGTAACTTGTCTAAGACTTGTTGATGAATAAATGGGCCTAAAATTGAGAACTACAGTTCTGTGAAATGTATTTGCTGCCTTCTTGATATCTTTTTTTATTTATTTACCACATTTACATGTTGAGATCATCACACATTCCACATTCATTGTGCCCTTTCCAAATGAGGTAGCACTCTGAAATCTCGTCCCACAGTATCCATAATACAATAATGACAATAAAGATTTATCTTATCTTACAAATTTTAGTATTAGACATAGACAAATACAAAATGCAGTTTTTAAATGAGGATTTCATTTATTAAAGGAAATAAGTTATTCAAACCTTCCTGGCCCTACATGGAAAAAGTAATTGCTCTCCCTAATTAAATCATGTATTGAACAGAATAGAATAGAATAGCTTTTTATTGTCATTGTACATGTACAACGAAATTGTTGTGATCAACCAAACTTTTTTAAAAACTGGGTTCTCTAGTCCTCCCTCAGCTTGTGTCCTGAACTTTATGCAGCATGTTAGTAATCCAAAACGTCCACCTATGAATTTGGAGTGTTCAAAGTAAGTCTGGACCAAAATCCAGTTGAGATGTTTGGCAAACCGTGCGTTTATGCTTGAAAACCCTCCACTTTCATTGAATTAAAACATTTCTGTAAAAAAGAGTGGGCCAAAATTCCTCCACAGCGATGTGAATGACTCAGTGCCAGTTATTGCAAATGCTTGATTGCAGTTCTTACTGCCGAGGGTGGCATAACCCGTTATTATTGTTCCACCAAGGCCAGTTAGGTTTAGATAACTTTTTTCCTTTAACAAATGAAATCATCATTTAAAGACTGCATTTTGTATGAACTCGGTCTGTTTGTCTCATTTTAACATTTGCTTGGCGATCTGAAGCATGTTAGTGTGCCAAGAAGAAATCAGGAAAGGGGCAAATACTGTTTTCATAGCAGTGCGTGTTCTACATGCTGTAAATAGCAACCAACTTGAACAGAGTTTATTGAATATTTTGATGTTCTCTCCTCTAGCCACTGGACTGACTTGGCCTGTTTACTGGACACAGGATAAAGGATAAGATGTATTTCTTGTCTGTAGGGACCACTGTTGACTTTTGCACAACCATTAACTTGATTTGGAATGTGAATGCTGCAATAATATTGTACGCATAATGTGTTGTTATATACTTAATGCATGCGTGATGGACATTGATTTTCTTCTGTAGTCTAGTTTGACACTACCAGTACTTTAATACCACAGAAAGACAATGTGTCGTTTCTTTCAGCTGATGCGTTAAATATTGCTGTCATCTAGCTGTTGCTTGCTATGGTGTATGTGTTGGTCACAGACTGATAAATGGTCTCTTAAACTGGAGCCAAGCTAAATCTGTCTGGAGGGTTTAATGTTTTTACAGGAAAAGCTGTGTAACTGCAGATGGATCAACGTGTAGTTGTGGTGTCCTCCTCTCTCTTATTTATTTTCCTCAGATTCAACCCTCTGAAGGTGCTGCAGCCCAAACGTCGCTTGCAGCAAATACTGGCGTCCTCGCCCGTGCCGGTACCCAAGCCGGCGTCTGGGTCGGGGACTGCTGTGCCAGCCGCCACAGCACCAGTGGCCATTCCTGTGCCCGCGCCCCCTGCGTGAGACACACTTCAGTTACAGTCTGAGAGAGCATGTTCCATAGCTGTAGCTGTAGCTTTGGCATGCACTGTAGCCACTAAAACCAAAATTGGAAATTAAATGTCGGACAAATAAACAACAGCACACAGGCAAGTTATGGTTCTAACCTGTGAATAACCCGGTGAAACGTGATCGAGTAAGGATTGATCTTTGTAATCAGGTGTGTGGCTTCTCCTGTCAACATCACCTGTTGCAAAGCTGCACAGCTCACCTTTTAGGGAATTCTAATGTTGACGATCAGGCAAGCGGTTGAATGAAAGTTTAATGAAAAGTTGCAACGGAACAGATCCAGATCTACCGTACACAGTGTCATAGGATCACAAGTGCTAAAAGTGAAAGGCGATTTCTTATTTGATTGTTGTTTGCACTGAAGACTTTTTCTGAGATGCAGCACTGAAACGCAGAACTTGGGATAAATATTTATCCCCAGCATGTATAAGAATAATTTAGCAGACACAGACATGTATGTGCAGGTAAACTGAAGAGTTTACCATTAGTAGCTAGCTTGTTTAGTTAGCTAACATTACCTCTGGATACTAGATGGGTACTTGTATGCAGTCAATGCTAAAAGACTTATTCTTGTTATACAGTGTAGAGCTAGTTGATGGCATATAAGGTATAGTCCTATTGTCCATTAAGATTTAGCTTTAAGCTATGTAAAGCAACAAGAGACTTTCAAAAGGAGGTCTATGTATTAAATTTGCCAAAATATGCAATATTTTGGTTAATTTTAAATGATGTTTGCTACAAGATAACCTGCAGCAGTATGCTACTGTTAGCATAAGCTGATACTTTATGATTAGTTTAGTGCAAAATTAACATAATTCATTATAGTGCATTAAATGTTAAAGCCAAGATTATACTCTGTTGTGGACACAGACATGCACTGCTGGAGACCCAAGGGCCAAGTAGTCATTCCTTTTATACTACTTTGCCACCTGCTTGTTCTTCACCTGGGGAGCATGCGTATTTGGTGCATTGTAATGTGAAAGTGTGGTCCCAAAAATGCAGGCATGCCTGGAGTCTATTGTACATAGGGCTATAGCAAAATGACTCCACTTCTTTTTGACTTCATGACACCTTTATAAACATTTTTGAATAGAGTTATGGCCTCAGTTGCTATTTTCAAGACTTGTGCAAAACAACATGATGTACTTTTTAAAATTATAGATCCATGAATAAGATAAGCAAAAAATCAAGGTGTGGTTTATTGTGTGACTACCATGGATATGATAAGTCACAACTGAAGTGTACAAAAAACAAAATGGTAATGTTGAAAATGCTCAAACCAAACCAGAGGGTAATGTCGTTGTGGCTACTTCCAACACATATATACAGTCTGTGGCCAGTAAGAAGCACAGAAAGTGGATTCATTAAAGGCAAGAACTGTGTGCGTGTTGTTGTGTCACATCACCTTAGAGTATAGAGTCTGTGATACTATCATATTACTGTTCATATACGCAAGAACTGATACTAATCTTTCAAGGATTAGGTTTAGTGGCTACATGCACGGTAGAAATGGCACGTTTAATGTGCATACTGTGATCACTGGTTGACCGCAGCCACTCACTCAACAGCACTGTGTGAAACACTCATGTGCAACAGCATTGCCTGTAATGCGAATGTGCTTTTGGTTTATTGAGATATTGTTTACTAAATCAGTTTCAGCCTCTTGAGCAAAGTTGCTTTCGTAAAGGAATATCTCTTCACTCCTCTCCACCCACTCATGCTAACACCTGACAACTGGGAAATGCTTGCCTCAAGCAGACAACACCCACACCCCAGACATTAGTTCCATCCCAGCAGATGGCTGGGATGAACTATCACGCCCTAAACACTGTTGTACTGTGTATTTTGTCCCTTTCCAGGCTCAGTGTTTCTGCTGCTTCTCTCTCCCCATTTATGTGCTATTAAGTGTTGAGTTGTCAATATCTGGCTTCCTCCCTAATTATGTAACACAGGACACGGTGACTCAGTTCAGTAGGAAAATATACAGTAGCAAAATGGAAACAACAGACGTGCGTTCATTAGTATTTAAAATATAATGTATCTGCCTATTACAAACTGGTTCCAGTGGTTTATTACTATTCTTCTTACTTGACCTCATGCTTAAAATGACTTTTTGGAACTTTTGCTGAACATTAGCTGCATGCTCAGCCAAACCCTGTGTAAAAGTATTATTAATCTTTTAATCTTTTTTAGGGCACTAATTCAAATACTTGGAAATTCTAAATTTCAACTATAGTGTTACAGGAGTTTTTGGTTTAATCATTTGTTTGTTTGTTTAGTTTTGTAACTTTGTTCAAAAACTTTATTTGTTATTGTGAAAATCATATTTGGTTCTTCCACATTAAAGGCTTAAACCACTGCAGAAAATGAGGCTATAATGAGATAACACTGTTGCACTAATCTTTCCCATCAAGTTTCTTTTAGGCCAAATATTTTGTTTTGTAAACCTTTATTTATTTACTTTTTTCATTGTGTATTTCTCAGTGTTTCCCATAGATTACACTGTATTTTTGTGGGTATCAAGGCAAGGGGTGCACACATGTGCACACATGTGCAATACACCCATCAAGGCATTGATGGTGTATTGGTTTGAAGTTCTGACTAATGTGGCCCTCAAGCTTGCAGCTGATAGCAATTATCAGCTGAACTCTGAGATGATTAAGACAGCCACTTACCAATGTCTAATAATTCAATAATCAGCTGTTTCTCTAGTAACTTCCTCAGTTAGTAAAATCCTGTGACAATTAAAAACAGTCAAACAGTCTTGACCTGCAATTGGCAACTGTGGTCTTCTGGGAGTTCAACATAGCAGCAAATGAACTAACTCTCCACCACCTGTGCATTTTGATTTAGAGTGAACCTCCAGCTTGTTGCAGATCTGCAAGATTAGCAAGGTAAGCTGCAGTCCATGATTGTGAAGCTGGAGAAAGAAAAGCTGACAGAAGAAGAAGCTGAAAACCGCCCCAACAGTGAGATGGTCACTTTGCCATCATGGAAACATGATGGCAAAGTGACCATAACAACTGAACTTTCAAAATAAATGGCCTGTATTTGTATAGCGCTTTACTTAGTCCCTAAGGACCCCAAAGCACTTTACACTACATTCAGTCATTCACACACACTGGTGATGGCAAGCTACATTGTAGCTACAACTGCCCTGGGGCGCACTGACAGAGGTGAGGCTGCCGGACATTGGCACCACCGGGCCCTCTGACCACCACCAGTAGGTAACATGGGGTTAGTATCTTGCCCAAGGATATTTGGCATGCAGCAGCCTGGGATCAAACCACCGACCTTCTGGTTAGTGGCTGACCTGCTCTGCCACCTGAGCTACAGCCACCCGATAGTCTTAGTAGTCTTAGATTATGTCTTAGTATCATTCATCCATTCATTCTAACGGTTTGTTCAAATCATGGTTGCGGTGCAGGGTGGAGCCTATCTCAGCATGTTATCTGTGACAATATTTCCTTACAAAGGTTCCTTTAAAATTAAGAGTTTTCCTTCAAATAAAACCACATTAAAACACTGTGTGACCACACCAAAGAGGAAATGGATGGGAAGAAACCGAAGCACGGGGCCCAAGGAGAAGGAATAATTCAGAGTTACAACAGATGAAGAGAAGTAAGAAGAGGGGTTTAAGATTACTTGCATAGTAATTTTCATGGCCTGTGAGTGTGGAAAGCACTAATGTGTATTTATTTCTTACATATTTCATGTATTACAGCAAGAAAGGGGAGCAGAAAGACACCGAGTTAGAAATTCTCTTGAATTTATCAGTTCTACTCGTCATCGCTGACTAAATCTTCCCTAACAGTGAAATATGTGAGAGAAGTAAGAGCCATCTCACAGATGGATACAATAAAAACCTATAAGGCTGGACAAAATGACAACAATCTTACCAACGTTAACCACAGTCTGAACAGACAAATTCTTGATGGGAGTATTTTTACTGAGAGGCCTCGAGTCATATGCTGACTCCCAAAATTGGCACTCAGTCATCAAAACTTGATTACCGTCTGTCTACAGGTAGCCGTGCATTTCTGTAGCAGCTGTGACACAACAATCTGGATCAATGCGGTAGACTGAACATTTGCAAAACAGACCAATTTCACTTCAAGTACATGTATCATCTGCTGTAATATATCAAAAATATTTACCTTAAAGTGTTGCCTAGTACTATCCACAATACATGGCGATTACGGAAACACTGTGATTATTATTACCTCTTTACGACGCAAGTGCCTAAAGCAAACAATAAAAGAAACGATGTGATTCAGAGCACCAGTTATGTTGCAACACGCTTTTTTTTTTTGAGCTAGCTGAAAACCTACCACTTGTCAATATTAAGTCCACATTTTCCAGGGGATTACTGTTTGTTTATTTAATACTTTATTTTTTCAAGGAAAGCTATCCACAAACCTCATAAATCAACACAGGCTTGCAGAGAAGAGGATTTTTCTCATCATCCTATGATGGGAAAAAATAAATCTTAATTTAATGCCAATCTAACAGCATTACAAAGCATCACAATTTACATTTAAACCCAGTGCTTTGGATCCACATGCTCAAGTTTCATTATTCATTATATCTGAAGAAGAACTGTAGCTCAATTTTTTTTTTTACTGCAAAGTAGAATTTATGGCTATAATTGGGAGACGTCCCCAAGATGACACTTGGAAAGTAGAATGAGATGCCCAATGAAAAGTCTAGCTAGAGCTCCAGTGTGCCTACAAAAGCGGACAGAATCAGTACTGGAAACCACGTTAACACATTTATGTCTCGCATGTTTTAGTATGCTCTAAATTTCTTCTTGCCAACTCTAGTAGAAAACTGTGGTCTTATATTTCTTCAGGCTTAAAAAGTCCTTGTGATCCACTTGATCAGCTGGAACATAAATGTGGTCCAAATCTGTACAGGACCAGCAAGTTTTCTATGAAGAACAGATGCAGGGCTAAAACAAACTATTCACAAGGTATGCATTTAAGGAAATATTTTATTTCTGCAAAAACAGACAACAGGAAATGAGATTTTCTGTCTTTCTTTTAGAATTGCCTTGAAACACTGTTCTTACCTTGTCGTAAATTATGCTAGTAATAAATGTATGCTTCACATTGTTTCATTAGTTCCTCCATTTTTTTTTTCATGTATCAGTTTGATGGTGTTATGGTAAGTTTAAACCTTGCCATAGATACCAATCTCTAAGAAGTTCTGGGAAAAAAAACCCTTGCTTTCATACTAGCTGAGCGTTAGTGGGAAACCCTGATAATTACAACCTCAGTTTTAAGCTCCATTTAAGTCAAGACCGTATCCCAATCTCTCTATTCTGACCTAACAAGTTGAATCACAACCCGACTAACTGTAATGCTTTGTTTGTATAACTAACTTTAAAACGTGTTGCAGTTATAGCTTAGTCATTACATAGTTTGACCTCACTTCTGACAAAAGCCAGGTCAAAGGTGAAAAAAAAATTCAAGTGTGTCTGCAGTTAATTCACCTTCGGTGGCTTTCTTCTGATTTTAGAACTGGGGGTATGCATTGTTGTGCAATTTATTTTCCTCTCTGATGCTTATCTTATCTCACCTCCTTCCCCACTACTTTAAAGTACTTTGAGAAAATGTTAAGAAGATTTCTATTGTTTGCGGCCCAATCTTTCAGGTGAAAACCAAATGGTTTATGCGTGAAGTTTCATGTTTGGGAATTCAATGAGGCGAAGATCCTTTGTGCTGACGACGGCCCTGCTTTTAAAGACATGTTCACAAATTCAATGTTTCAAACAAACACCATCACAATAAAAATGCGTGCCCTTGGTTGTTACCAGTATTTAGATTTCAAAGAAAAGCGTAAAGATGAATCACATTTGATGAGAATTAAACAAAAATCTGCAGCGCATGTCAAGGCCTCAAGTAAAACTCCAAAAAGTTAGTAGTGCCAGACTTGTCACACTGGCCCAGCATCTAAGGTCAGAGTGTTTAGCTTTGACTTTCACAACACAACTGCAATCATTTACGGGAGACGCTGCAGAAAAATGCTTTCCTGCCGAGTCACCACAGAAAGGCAGATAAGGCTAAGAATTTGCGAGCGGTGGCAGTTATGTTTCTAGTTTGGATGTATACGATTAGGCTGGGCTGTTATGATAGGTACATGCATCAAATATTCATGACCTTGTGCCTGATGAATACTGTATATAAACAAGATTTAGTCTGATTCCTGCTCAGTGCAGTCAGCACAGCATACATCAACCTGCAGGCCAGATCCAGCACATGAATACAAAACAGACGGGCCATTCTCATTCCACGTATTCAATTATGTCCAAGGGTAAAATTTGTTCCCTCTTTAGCGAGTTATTCATTATTGTACTGTTGCTTACAGGTTCTACTTATCACTAGAGACAATGTCTAAGTATTACATATACTATACTGATACCCCTCTCGCTAGTGCAGAAAACCCAGTTTCAGAGGGAACAATAGCGGTCAGTCCAAAATGGTTTATTTTGTAAAGGGGGCAGCTGGAGATGAGAAAACATGGTGCGCTACTAAATGATGATATATTCAAATGTACATGACATTCAAAGGGTATTACAGTTGTCACTCAGATTTTCCACACATGAAATCTTTCATTCAAAACCTTTTTTTCCAAATGTAAATGGATTTTAAAAAAAAAAACTTCAACATAAAAATATGAACCAACACAATAAACCCCTGGGATGCTGGAAAAGGAGAAAAGTAACAGTTACATGCAGACTGTAGACGGGTGAGTTCATGTTTTTTCTAATTTTGGAAAAAGAAAAAGCACACGCTGAATGACTAACACATCGTAGAAATTTAGACGAAACATTGTGGTGAACTGCCCTTTTGTCCCCAAATCATTAACTCACATTAGCGGAAACTGCACTGTTTCAGTCTTTTATTCACTATAATATAGGTCAATAGGAAATATAAGAAACTGCTATTAATGACAACTCGAGTGGTCTTGGCTAGCCATTACAAACAGCACATATGTGTTGAGATGCCTCATGAAAATGACAGCCCAAAATAAATTACATTTGCCAAAACTTAACGCACAGACTGGTCAGGATGAGGGGGCAAAAGGAAGGCTGGACTTGATGTAAGAGAAAAAAGAAAAAAAAAAAAGACGACTGGATGACGAGTCAAATACAATGTGAATGAAGCTCCTCTGGATGTGTGGTGTCCAGAGGTACGGCTGTAGAGTGAGTATAAAGGTCCCAAAGTAGAAACTGCAGTCTTAACATGTGCCATACTTTAAAATGTAGAGGAAAACACCCTTACACTCATCAATATGATGAGCAGAGAAGTCCCAAACCAAAGCTTTGAAGTCTTTATTTTTGCTATCGGGGAGAGGAAAAATAAAATAAAAATACTCGAAAACAAAAATTAAACACAAAAACAGGAGAGGGCGGGAAGAAACGACTCCAGATATTACGCTGAACGCAGAGAAGATGAACTGCACGAGTTGGGTGAGACACTCCGGCACAGGGGGTTATTTCCTGGAGCTAGACTTCTAATATCCAAAAGTACTGGTCTGGAGGACCCACGTTGGTCATGGGGTGTCCATGGAGATGCCTGCAGCAAAATGCTTCTATAGCGGCATCTCAGCAGGCTTTCCAAGAGTGACGCTATGTGCTTCCAGCTGCCTGGCTCTCTCCTCCCTCTGAATTACCTGCAAGAGCAGAGTGGCAACATGTCAGCAAAGGCATTTTAGTTGAATCACTAAACAAGCAATCATAGAGCAGCTGCAGTATAAGGAAGGGAGAAAAGAAATAACAGAAAATACTGTAAATAATATTCGTTTTGCATTTTTGGGGGAAAAACTATAAATAACTAACAAAATAAGAAATAAAAACCACTGACTTGTAGCAGGAGTAGAGGCTGAAGCGGAGGCAGAGGCATTGTCCTCCTCGTCGCTGTCATCCTCGTTGGACTGCGGTACCTCGGCATCGGGGATGGTTGTTGCCGGGGCCTCGGACTCCTGTTCCACCCTGCTCTTCAGGGCCAAGATACGGTGATGTAACGCTGCAGCCAGCTGACCTATGTCTTTAGAGCTACCCTAAATATGCAAAAGTATAAACAAAGTTCAACCACATGGACATGACACATGCACATTGCATTGGTACACTGTAACGCTCCATTTGCAGGATTATCCAAATTATCAGTAGGACGACTTTACCTTGTTGAGAACGCAGCAGCCAGAGTCCTTACAAATTTCAACATATTACCCAGCTATTGAAGTCACTTCACTGGCTCCCAGTTCAACACAGAATTACCTTTAAAAGTCCTTCTACTGGCTTATAAAGCTCTCAGTAGTTTGACTTTCTCAGTATCTATAACCTAATTAGATCTTTTAACTATTCTCAGAATTAGATCCAAGTGTGCTGAGGGTGCTTCAGTTACTGTGGTAACTGAACCTTGCAACAAGCTGCCTGCTGACTTAAGGTCATTTACAACTGTTTACACTTTCAAAAACAAACTTAAAACCTTTTTATTTAACTTTCTTGTCAAGTTTGTATTTTATTGCTTTAAGTTAAGTATGCCTACATTTGTTTTTATGTTTTTATTTTTGGGTTAAGCACACTGAGTTTACATTTAATGAAATGTGTTATATGAATAACAAAATTGCCACTTCGATACGCAGATGTTTCAGATTAAATGCTTTCCAAAACCCACAGAACGGCTGGAATGTTAAACATCTGGGCAGGAAGTAATGCATTTTATTAAGAACAGTTTATAACTACCTTAAAATAATATGTTTGAAAGCAGCATTCTTGTGCCAACTGTAGGCACCAAATGTTTTAATATCACAGGACAATACTGAGCTGATAAAATTAATAACATGGAAATGTATTCATCCTTTACTAAAGAGGAAAAATATACAAAAACAGAATGAGAGAGATGATAAAGACGCATTAACAGTGGATGGAACAGCGTGAAACCGAGGCAGAATACGTTTCAATACTTGTACAAAAAAAAATTACCATTTTCCATATTTTTCTTACTTTTGATGTATACACGGGGGTGGGACACCACTTAAAAGCTAACACCCTGTGAAAAATTAAATGTTTAAATGTTAAACGTTTAGTAGCACGTACCGATATTAGGAAGACCTTGACACCCTGGTCCTCCGTGTCCATGGCAGTGATTCGTACACTCTTCTCGCTGGCCTTGTCCACTTGCATCTGGGGCCAAAGTTTAGTGTTGAGGATCAACCGGAGGCTGCCCTGGGTCCTCATTACTGCAACACAAGACAGCAGTGACATACAGGTGCAAATATGCACGTGTTTACCATTTCTTCAGCCCACTGACTGTAAAATCTCTTCACTAAACAGGCACAACTAGTATTTGCAGTAAATACACAGCTATAGTCCTAGAAATGGCTCTGTTCTGTCACAGAGAATGTGATTTGTACCAGGATTTCACAGTTGAGTCAAATATTAACCAGCATACAGTGAGAGGAAATTTCTGAAACTTCTGAAACAGTTAAATATTCATTAAAAACAAAAAACTTTGGAGTGCTTTTCCACTTAAATTTTGATTTGTCTGAATGAAACCCCCATATATAAACATTACCACAATACTACCACGGTGGCCAGTCAACAGAGCCATGTAGTAGGAACAGACTCCCCCTTGTGTTCACCGTTAGGTTTTGTCATAACACGTGTAATAAAAACAAAAGGTATGTTTTGGTTTACTGAGATAATAGTCACCCCTACCTGTCCCGGTAGAATAAAAACAAAAACAATCACAGACTCTTTCTTCCGCTAAAACTATCTGGGTGAATGAATAACAGGAAGGTTTTATTTTTCTCTCCAGCGGCTCTCTGGAGGTGCTTTTACCTAGACGGGACTGTAGCGTGCCGTCGTCTGTCGATGCCATGTCATTGAGCCTCAGCAAACCCCGACCTCTCTCTATCCAAGACTGAGCAGTCTTCTCAAAAACATACAACTTGCACTGCATCTGTAGTAAAAGAGGAGGAGAGAAAAAGATTATAAAACTTTCTCACCGTGTTATTCGCTGCACGTCTTCAAGTGAAATACCCCGCCTCGTCTTTTACCTGTAAAACATTGCTTTCTGATTCCTCTCCAGTTTTCACATCGACTTTCTCTAAGATGCACTTCTTGGCTGTGGCTTTGGTGTATGCTGCTGCAGACTCCTCTAAAGACTCTGACACGTTGTTCACTAGTTAAAATAAAACACAAACATATAACTGATCCTGTAGCAACACAGAAACAGTGCTACTGCAGGGTAATCAAGGAGCCCGTCTTCCATCCCTGAACAGAGAAGCTTGATGATCTTCTCTGCATCATTTCCAGAGCAGAGGCACTTGAGCTCTGCGCCCACATTGATGATTGCCTGGGCACTGAGTAGCTATGAAATGGTGAATTACTTTTCAAAGTCACCGAACAAAGTAAAATATTCTCTCACTCAGTATTACCCTTTTGTATGTTAAGACACAAACCCTGGTTACAAAGTTCAAATCTGTGATTAGCAAAATATGAAACCAATCCAAGTTTAAGACAATATAAAATTAATATACAGTCATAAGCCCACTTTTGTAAAAAGTCAATCAATAAAAAAGATACAAAATATATTATTTGACTATTTAAATTATTATTATTGTATTTACATACAGATACCTCTTTAACTAGCTTACATTTAATAGTAGTCAATCCGAATAAAAACCTTTTTTTTTTTTTTTTTTTTAAATAATAGGAGGGATCGGTTTTTTACCTTTCTCTGGGGTGGCTTCCTGCGATGAGGGCTCTGAAGCAGGGGCAGCTGACACGTCTTTATTTTCCTCATTTGAAGACTCACCCTTTGGGGGACTCTGAAAACACAACAGAGTCGACCATTGCAGCTCGTTCAATTGTAGTCATTAGGAATTCTGCAGTATGGCAGGAGACTATTGAATTCACCCTATTAACTCACCAGAACTCGTTCAGACATATTCTGCCCGAAAACAAATTTTGCTCCACTGTCTGCACTGTTTGTGGCATTTTTTGAACTGAAAAGGCAGAAATACAAGTGTGCATCAATACGTTGATCGAAGTTAATACTGAATTAGGCAGAAATAATATTTTACAAATGTAAAAGTAGGATACAATTTAAATTACCTTGTGGTAGAGATGTACTGCAAGAAATAATTTGTGCCCTCTGATTGAGAGTCCAGCAGCACGCTGTCCTTTGAGTTGTCTTCTTTATTGTTTTCATCCAACTAGAGAGGAAAAAAAGGAAAATACACAGGAAGGAAACTTTATGAAAGAAAGTAGATTAAGAAATCTCTACAGACATATCTTAACCAACCCAACATGAAACTTATTTGGAAACTTATTTGTTGTGAAATTTTAAAGTGGACATGAAACATGTCCACTTACGTGTACTAAGGCTTATTTACTCCTGAGGAAAAAAAAAAGCACCATCTTGCACAATTACAGAATGTGATGTCATTAGGTGGGTTGGTTATTAGCTTATGCTAGCTAACTTGTGACAACTAAAAAGCAGTCGAAGGCTCACTTTTATGCTGCCCCTGGCTGCAGCAATGAGTTTTAAGTTAAAAACAAAAACAAGAATAACTTGTCCACTCTGTCTCATAAGCAGAAAGTGGTTCTTTACTGTTGGCTAGCTGCACTGAAACGGGAAAATCCGCCAACTAGCCATAATGCTCAGGTTTGTAGAGCACTTTATAAAATAGGTCTGTGTGGGGGAGAGCCTGTTTGAGTCAGATGTTCACTGAACCAACAAGCTGGACTCAAGCACCTTTCCCACTATTTGATTTTATCTCATGAGGTCTGTGTCCAGACCGAGCGACCAATCAGCCGACAGAGTGTACATCCAGAAAATGCGATCAGCACTATTTTATGCAGTATTAAGCTCTGGTTTAACCCCCAGTTATTTCAAAGTTAAATCTTTCTTTTCCCAAGCACAGTGAAACTACAAGATAACTGGTTACTACATGCATTGCAAACATAAAGTTTCTCATCAAAGCGAGATTGGGAAACTTGATAACCATCAGCATCTCCGCAGGTGGGAATCTTCACGTTTCACTCCCCTTCACTTAACTTTTACTCACTTCTAATATGAAGTAATCAGTGAGATAGTGTGGTCACCTAAACAATTTTCCACAGCAGTTTGCCAACAGAATTTCAAAACCAAAACAAAGAAAGAAGGTTTCCAAGAACTATGGCATCTCTTCCTTGGAAGCTCCTGTGTGGCGCCCCCCCACCCCCCTTTGGGTCATCGCCCACATCAATCTATTCCCCTACAAACATGCTGATGATGTTAGGCTTCTCGGCTGCACTTTGGTAAGAAGCTTAGTTACATTTGCCCTGTGTCACCAGTTAGACTTACATTACTTTATGTTAGCTATTAGCAGCAACCAACCAACCAAATAATCAGTGACGTCACATTATGTACTAAACAGGATGGTGCTACACATGCTCTAGAAAACATTTATTTTGTAAATCCAATTTCACAGACTGTCAAATCCCCCCTCCCCAAACACACACTATTGCTTGACACAAAAATTCTTGCTTTGAATTCACCTGCTCACTCTATGTCACAGCCAGCAGAAGGAAAACTCACCTTTGCTCTGTCTTTGATATTCTGACCAAACACAAATGATATTGCTACATTTGACTCTTTCTTCTCTTTTCTTTCTCCATCATTGTTACCACTTGAGTCATCTTCCTCATTTTCATGTTTCTGAAACAGGAAGAAACAGAGCAGCAGGGTCAACTAATATAACTACTCATCACTTTATCAGATTTTAAGGATCTTTCACCAACAAGAACTTCCCCTGCATGCAGCAAGTTTCATTAATATCTTCCACAAACCACACTGACTGCAAGTTGCACCTTAACTGTGTTTGCAGCTGACTGTGCATTGCATAAAAACAAACGGGACCCAGTCTCACTTAGAAAAAAGGGACACTGCACTTTTAGCAGTCTGGGTCATTGTCAATTATGTAGCCAAAATACTAGAGAAGTGGCATACAGCAGCAAGACGTGCCTAATTTTCCTAATGCAAAGCCATTTACTTAGCAAGCCTATTAGTGCCACAGCAATATAATTAACATTTCTGGATGAAACTGATTGCAGAAAGCATCACTTAGTTACTAGTTAATTCATGTAATGTAGTGTAAGTTCCCATCATAAATCAAGAATAAGAATCAGCAAGCTGCCCGAGTCTCTGGTCTCACTGCAAATCCAGCTGCAGACAAAGACAGTGGATTTGGGGTCTATGCACGGGATAAAAACGTACAATTTCCTTTATTCATTCTTAAAAAGTATTAACGGTTGTATATATAAATATTCAATTTTGTGGGAAACACTGAATACAACTGTCCTAACCCTGTTGAAGCACATATATGTGCACAGAATAAAAATCTGTTCTTGAACTTCTTGATAAATTACAATCCAGTAGCTCTCATGTCAGCAGCCAAATGACTCCAAAGCAGTCTCATTCATTTGCATGCTATTTGAGGAAATTTGTCCTAGCAACATCTGTGCTTCATTATTCCTTCAGTTATCACAGTTTCTAACATACTCGTGACTTAAGAAATAATGAAGCCAAAATGTTTGCTTTACTTGTACAAATGATATGCATGTGAATGAGTCATCACTTTGAAGTCATTTGGACTTTATTGGGTGCCGAAGGCGAAGCCTAATCATAATGAATTTATTAAAAACAGTCACAGCACAAATTTTTATTTGGCCTAAACAAATGACTGAAACTGGCTGGACTGCTGTTCTGAACACTACAAGTAGCAAACTGACGCAACCTGTGTGGTTTCTCTTTGTTAGTCAAATTATGTTTGCCTTTTCAGCTGTGTCTGAAAGAGTCATTAAAAAACAAATAAGCAAAAAAACCCTGTAACGATGGAGGGCTAAGGTGATGACAGAAAAGCAAGTGTTGCAGTGTAGTAACATGTTTGTGACAACAGTTTACACACGTATGTTTTAATAAATATGTTTATATTATTTAATCAAACGTAAACAAAAACATGAAATAAAAACATGAATTTTCTATGCTGGAGCTTTTCATTCTGACTTGTATCTATTACCGCAGTAAAAAGACAAATATGTCAACAGGACAAATATAATATATAATATAAGCAAAAACTGTAATAAAAAACAAAAACAAAAACTGCAGGATATGCAGTCATATTTGATTTTGAACATTTGTCTCCTAATTATAACTGGTTTAGGTTTCACTACTTCTCACCGGTGTCTTAGTCAGCGTGGCTGAGTGCTCTGTGTTGTTCAGGAAGAGGGACTGGGTCACAGGTGCACCATCTGATGACTTTTTCACACCATTGGTTCCACAACTGGAATCTATAGACAGAAAAAAAGAGAAATGATTTTAACTTTTTTTCCTATCCTGATGGCACTTGAAGCGACACACCTCATGAGGAAAACAGCTTGCACAGATAGAACAACGGTTGCAATTATATCTTAAATTACATCTGATTAACTAATGAGGATAAAAGACTCTGGGCTTTACTCACTGGACTCTAAATGTGATTTAGAGGGCGGTGCCTGGAGAACTGCAGGGCGGAGGACACTGCGTTGCTGCTCCTTGGGTTTCTGACTAGGGACACCTGCAACCGAGGCAGTTTTTCTCATGCTTTGTACACACAGTTACATCTTTCACGTGTACATGTTGATGTGTGGGCTGCCCAGAAAGCAATTTTTTGGCTTCACTGAAAATAATCTGCAAATATTCAAACTTTTGCCTGGGAGTGGAGTACAAGTAAGGGGTTAAGCCAAAATGACATTAGTAGTCATTTGGGATCCCTTTCACTGTTTTTCACTTCCCTGGGGGTGGGGGGGGTCATATTTGCACAATCTGATATTATTCCAGATCATAACCAGCATTCATATGTTTGACTTTTTGTGACAGCTTTCTAACATAGTTGTAACTTGTATAATCATATCAATTGTTCATGAGGACTATACCAATGTCAGTGTTGATAATTAAGATTAAATGTCCTCATCAGATAAAGCCTGAGTAATAAATGATAATGCATAATGAACAGGAGCAGTCTGAATAAACATCTGCCAAGGATGAAAATTCCCTCCACCCTGTGCATGAACTGAGTCTCTGGATCAACAAGCATATGTGGATCTGGATGAGTTTGGGATATTTTTTTGAGCCTCATGATGACATTTGATGATATCTGCCAGTTTTTCTTATTTCAGTAAGAAATCTGAAGTAGTTGTGAAGATATGATGCAAGTTTGCTCCACCTCACAACAGCAGAAACCTTTGCCAAATATTTTATGTGTGTGGACCAAGTAACACCTATTGCAAAAACATTTCATGTAAATCCAGCAATAGCCTTTTGTGTTCCACTGCAAATAAACTAAAAAAACTGAACCAACCACAAAAGCGACTTGCTAGATTTTTGTGGTCAGGTATATAACAAAACCACAATCTTTTTAAATTGTAATTTAAGTTTAGTATAAATAACACCAAAAATTTTAAACATCTACCTGAACTTGGTGCCTGTCCATGTATGAGAGTTGGTGGCTTTAAACGGAACCCCACAGGCTTCTCCTCTGGTGTAACAAACCATAAAAAGAAGCAAAAGTTAAAAAAAACAACAACAAAAAAGAAGATATTCAGGTATTGCACAACAACCTAATGTGAGCATGTTCTTCTTTCTTTGCAAATTTTGTAACCACAGAGCCAGTTACCACAGCAACCCTCGTACGGCCTTAAGAGTTGTGTTGGAATCTCAGTAACATGGCGGGCTCTAGGGCCTTTGATCTATTTCTACCTCCGTCTCTTCATCTCAGTGGCTTTATTGGGATGCCATCAAGTAATCAGCACTAGAACAGAAACCCCAAAGCACATGCGAAAAGCCACATCCTGTTTGTCCTCGGCGTTTAGGAGACCATTCCAGTGTGCATAAATGTTAAACCTGGTAAATCAGGCAATTTAAAACCCACCAGTGTGTGAAGATTAGATTGCACATATGCTAAAGACAAACATATTCAATCTAATTATAAGAAGTATTTGCATAATTAAATATAAATATGACAGTAAATGAACATGGATATCTTTCAACATTTTTACTAACCAGCAACTTTCAGGACATGCACGCAAACAATGAAGAAAACAACCACACAAGCAATAAAAGCACTATAAAAATTTTAAATGCAACTAAAATAACCAAACTTCCAGCACATAGTGTAGTTCTGCATCCCTATTAACCACATTATTTTGGTCTGTTCATCACTGTTTTTACTTTCAAATACACACATTATGTAACATGCTTCAGGCAGTTAATAATTACAGCCTGTTTGTTTGCTCAAGTGGAAGTCCTCTCCGTAAATCTGTTGACTAGTGATTTAAACCTCTACGTCATTTTTCAATTGAGCTCAACCCATTACAGCAAAGAAAAAAAGAAAAAAGATTGGGTCACTTTTATCTTTGACAAGAGATGGAATAAAAAAAAAAGAAAAATCCATAAAAATCATTCTTCCTTATTCTCCCTTAAAGTGCTTCTGCAATAATAATTTCATATCTCTATTAACTAGTCAGTATTTTTCATAATGATATTTTCCGCCATTTTGACTCGTCTTACCAGTGTAATATGACCTTGTTGAAAGTGATTCAACAAATTAAAGTATGAACGGCTACTCAGCAAATGACTGATTAAGCTGAGCTGCACACATTAAACAAAATCATTTAAATTTAACATCTAAAGTGATACAACAAATTTACTAGTCAGACTTCCTATAAATATTATGCTTTGGAGTAACTGGCAGGAAAAGCAGACACAGACGAGTGCTGCTGAGTTCAAAGCAAAGTTACCACAAGATAATTATTTACAAGCTTGGTGTTAGAGATATGCTACTGATAAACAATGTTGTTAATCCAGCTTCACCCAAACTTCCTCTCCTCACAGTTACTGTTTAATTTCTTATTTAACAAATATGCATACGTTTTTCTTCCCATTAGCCTAATGTTATGTCAACTAACATAACTACTTTTTTAGTCTTTTCAATTTCCTGTGCAAATGAACAACAGATACATTAACTGCAAATGACTAAATATATTGTTTACATTGCTTTTTTAGTTAACACAAGGGCATAAACAACAGTTTGACACAAACACACCTCTAACCCTGGCAAGGAGCTTGCACAAGCAAGGTCATGAAGCGGACACCTTTAAAGTTTAAAACCCAACTTGCCCTAATCTACCAGCTGCAGCTTATTTAGAATTTCAGGTTATATTTTATAAATTTGCAAAGAAAGGAATACTTCAGTTACAAAGAAGGATCTAATGTGGGAACAGCTATTATATCTAAAACATACTGTATTCATAGAAAGACACCATAGACACCGCTAAATAAACTAGCTTTTAATACCTAATAAGCTAGTCATCTGTAGCAGTGGCACTAGGAAAATTGCTGTCAGCTATCACCACATGACACTAGGAAATCACAATAACAAACCCTATGTATTTACTAATGTCAAGCTCAACTTTGCCTTTTTCAAATTCAAGCGTCATAAATTTGTTTTCCAGTTGAATCTGGCAGTTCAGACAGCTAACAGAGCTATATTATATGGAGGCAGGATCACAAGCGACTCAAGGCCATATTGTTCTTATAAGTTCAAAGAAAAACGAATTCTCTGTATTACTGGAGATTTTGAGAGGGCGGCCAATTACATGATATAGAAAAAGACTTCTCCCTACTTGGTATACTGAACGGTCTTTTTGCAACACATGACACAAACTGACAGATCTTTGGAGCAGTGAGAGCCAACTGACAAAAGAGCGAGGAGAACTGAAATCTCAAAACAGACTAAATACAAAGACTTAAATTTAAACCAAACAAAAACAAGATGCAGAAATGTTTTGAATAATACAAAAAATTGCAAAGTAAATACTAATACTACATTTATAAAAATGAGCTTTCAGTTTATGTTTATGCAGTAAAGACTCTGAAAGGACAGCAGTTAATATGTAGTGGCCAAAATCAGTGAAAATCAGAGTAAAATAGCCAAATTAGAGTCAACTAGAACTGGTGAGAGTTAAGAGTTTGTGGCACTTTTAGAATTACTAAAATGATCTGGGACTTAAAATCTTTAAGTCAGCAAAAGCTACCATTTACCAGTTTTAGTGAGCGTCTTGTGCCAACTGCCTTAAATTGTTGATGTGTTTGACTTTTAATACTGAGATTTTTACCACAGGGCCCCTTTAAGCTGTGAAAGGAAAACTAATAGTGGTCTAGATTGCTCACCTGGCTCGGAGTCAGAGTTCCCAGTCGGAGACTGGCAGAAACTTGAGGGCATGAATACATTGTTCTTAGGAACTGCAAAGTAGCAGACAGACACTGCAATCAGCATACAAATCAATGTGTACACCACAGGCAAGAAGCAACAAAAGTAAACGCTCTGCTTTGCTTAGTCATCACGTGCCCTTACCAGAATGTGGGGGTGGGAATGATGAGGTCCTTTCCCTTTTCACAGGGGGAGTATAGCTTCCCTCATCTTTATCTGAATCTGAAAGAAGTAAAATGACCATGACAGTATGTCAGATTAAATAGAAAGATAACATGGACAAACAAAGTGGCCAATTTGGATATTTTATTTACCTTCTCCATCCTCTGCACTTGAGCCCTCAGCAGATCTCTGCAAGGAAGTGCAAAAAGTTTGGGGGTTTTATTTATACCAAAGGAGCACCATTACTCATTTAAATCCTAGGTAGCGTTCTTAAATTCATGATACTTTGACTTAATTCAATTAGAAACAAACTAGCAAGAAAGATGTGCGTTGATTTTGCAGGAAATTCTGCTAACAGTGAAAAATTTGAATCCAACAACTCTTCTGGGATGTGTGCTTTTCAAAAACTCAGCTTGACTAAATGTTGGCATAAATAACATCAGCAAACTCAAAAAGGCGATTTTAGCCCTTATAGATAAAGAAAAAAAAAACAACTTACCTTCTGTGGTTTATCTTTATGGAAAACAAACACAGGGGGCGCTATGGCAGGCTTGTCTGTTAAGAAAAGATGTAGGCTAGTCATCTAAACACTAACTTAAGGTGTGCAGCAGTACTAACTGTCTGATTCTTCATATGACTATGGCTCAAAAGACCCTATGCTGTTGCTTACTTATTCTGTGGACCTGAACATTGTAAGTGTATTTGGACATCTTCTATTTTATAGACTGTACAGCTGATTTAAAATAAAAAGTCTAACTTTTCAAAAAATTGCTGTGGTAAACATTCCAGTGAATTAAACAACTGTTCACAGCTAACTAATTTAAGTGTAAGAAACTTAAAAAGATGACCTGCAAAAATGCAGCTGAACAACAATCTGATTTCTATCTGTGTCAACCAGCCAGGCGAAATCATGTCATCAAACCGAGTACACTAAACTTAACCATACAATCCTATTAGAAGTTCCTGGAACAATTAAATCACATTAAGTTTACCTAAAGTGAACAATCCACAATAAACTAAATAATGTGATCAAATGTAAGATATGCAAATACACGTATTGCAGAATAGGCAAACTAGACAGAGACTGTGTAATTTTAAATAAATAAATAACTAAATGAGAAATTGTGAAGCTTTCTACCGGTATTTTGTTGCCATAATCTATGATCATACCATAACAAGAATAGCTAAAGCCAGGCTAGGCGATAACTTGATGTCAAGCCACTTAACGACTCTATGTTCACACTGTACCCTGGTGTAAGATGTGTAATCCTATAACGTTAGCAGACAAAGGTTTTCCTCTGTCTGGGTCAGGCCTGTACACTGAACAGGTGTAGCATCGCTGTAGCTGCGCAAAACATGCATGCATGCGATATCAGCCAAAAAGCCGGCAGCACATAGCCACGATTGTTTCCTGAAGCGACAATCACCGCTTTGACACACGCTCCGCATTGCCAATGCTGAACGTTTGTGTGAGAAACTAAAGAAAATGTTGTGTGACCTACATTTTACCCCCACCTTTGTATCTGCTGTCTGTCTCACAAGCAGCTAACTTGTCCAATAAATATAAGATTTCCGGCATGCAACACTTCTATTCACCTCTGAAATACAAGTAGCCCAAATGCGTTCCTTGCTTATGTTAACCAGTTAGCATATATAGCCATCTGACCCTTTTCAGTAAATAGTCGGCGCCACTGGTTGTTCCTTAAAGCTGAGGGAGGTTTAGCTCGCTGGCTATAGTTAGCCTGCTAATGCGCTCCAACCAGCATGAGTCATCTCGCCTGACAAACAATGTCACTACAGTTCTCACTTTATTCTCCCATATTAGAAGACCAAAATGATGACAATCTGATTTTAATGGAATAAGAAATCGCCCAGACAAGCAGCGGCTAAACCGAAGCATTGTCTGACTGGCTGACATTTTTCCTCTACGCGCCTAAATGAACGTCAAGCAAACCTACAACGTAATGCTAACAACATGAAATAAACACGGACACTGTTCCCAATCACTGTTGTTCTTACACTTTAGCTTCGTTACAAGCTGTGCTTTTCAACTTTGGCTTAGCCAAGTTTGGTGTTTATAACCACCTTAGATCGTTTAGCTCACCACAAATGGCAACAAATACACACACGCCGACTATAAATAGCCGGGTGCTAGCGTTAGGAGGTAAACCGGCTAACTGACAGGCAGAACTGGAGGGCGTTCCGAGACATTCCAGGTATTACCCACAGCCCAGCGCTAGCATTGTTAGCCTGTTTGCTAACGCTGTAACCTTATAAACGCCGCGACGCTACTAATCCGCCTGAAATCGCCATTAACGTGTGCCACAGTTGCTTTATTTCAGCTATCCAATATGCAAACAGTGAACAGACACGCTTTAAATGGCCACAGTAGCTGTATTGTTTTTCTCATTCTGCCACTTACTCACCTTCGTTTGCCAAGTCCGCCATTTTACTTCGACGCTCACACACCCACAACCCACCGCGCAGATAACACAAGTCAAGGCAGCAATGTGCTCAGAGACACCCGTCTGCTAATGCAGCATGCGACCCCTGCCCTCGCCACCACTTTTTTAGTAAACCAAAAATCGAGTATATGTCTATGATTAATCGATGTGTTTATATGCTTACTTATAAGTCAGCTAGCCCAAAGGAAGAGCCTGACGTTTGCCTGGGTCGCCGAACCCACTATTACAGCTTTCCCAGGCCCCTGTGTACCAACACAGACTTTAAAGGTATTATTAACTACGATAAAGCTGCACATAAACACCAGATGATGACACGAATGGCTCAGGTTTCTTAACCTAGAAAACAGTGGTTTGGCGGAAAAACAAAAATACAGTCTCCGAGCACATCACAAAGGCATCACCACAGCCGGTGTTAAGCGCTGAGAAGCATTCTGGAGTTTGTAAGCGGTGTCTTTCTTTAAACGTTTGTATACTTGTTTAGTTATCTTTCACATTTCAGCTGCAGGTCTTCCTTCTTCCAGATGGTGTTTTTTTTTAAACGAGATTCCCAGTAAAGTAAAGGTAAACAACCAAGGCGTCGTTCATATTTCCTGTTTCCAAGTGATGTGTCTCCTGTAATCACCGTGCTTACATTTATACAGACGGTTTATGCAAGGTCACCTCATAGTAAAAAAAAACCCTGTTGTTTTGAATCTACTGGAGAGCTGACCTGGGGCAGTGGTTGCTGTGATGGGTAGAAATATATATATGCTTATTTAAGTAGATTTTTGACTTCATCAGTAGAAATAACAGTGCAGTGAAAAAATGAAAAAGTTTGCACTTGCAAGCATGAAGTGTCTGGATGTGTTTAAGCCCCCCGCCTTTTTTTTTTCTCCTGGGGTTTACGCATTGGTGCTGTTTGTAAAGGCCACATTTACAGTGCTGTGTACCAAACATGACAACACCACTGACTTTACTGCAGTGCCAGTTGGCTGTGATAGACATACACATACGCATGCACACAAAAACAGCATTCTTTAAGACAGGATAAGTATAAGATAAGACTCTTTTATTAGTCCCACAGCAGGGAAATTTCAAGTGCTAGAGCAGCACAGAGATAAAGCCGTAAACGTAACGCCTAAGTACAAAAAATTCGTAAGTGGTAAAGAATAACTCAAATGAGCAATACCAAGATGACAAACAAATAGATAAATAATATTTAAGCAATCTCTGTGCTGATGTAGCACTTGGAATTTACCAGGCCTGTAACCAAAACACTGTATGATAATGGATCACATTATTTACATGAAGTGCATTATTATTTCACAGTGTGGCACATATTAGATAAGAGGGATTAGGTCATGATTAAGCCCTTTCCTAAGGATGAATTAGAATTCTGCCCATTTTCTCTGTTTTTGTTTTCTAGACGTTTAGACTTTTTCAGCTGTCAGAAGATTTTCACAGGTTTCTGTTTTGCACAGAAATAAAGTGCAATAATGTTCAATGTCCTTTTCTAATTTCCTGTCAGTGCAGTTCCACTTTGCTTCCACCAGAGGGCAAACTGTTACTGCAGCTGAGCAAATCTGTTACAGGTAAGCAGTGCTTACATTTTTTCCTGATGGCTTCGGGACAAACTTTAAAACTGCAGGCAATGTTACAACACCAACTACAAAATTTTACATAAAACTGTCAAAAGCAGTATATATTTCTTGTAAAAATCAATCAATAAATATATAAATATTCTGAAATACATGAAGTAAACAGAAACCAAAAATTAGTAAAAGTGTTAAATTACCAAAAGTACCAATTCTGCAGTAAAAGTACCAACTCTGCAGTGACAGTATAAATGAAATTATTGACTTGTGGGGGTTTGCTTTTTGCATTTTGTACTTTTTGCAAATTCTTTCTACAAAGCAATTTTGGCGTGCATACAGTAAGCAAGCATACACGCAGATATCCAAATGTGTAAACTAAATATGTTTATTCTGGATACATTATCAAGAAAAATATGGGCGGAAGGTATTTCCTTTGTTTCCTGAAGGACTTTAAAAACAATAAAACCACAGCAGTCGAAAACAAAAAGATATAAAAGAAAGAATGAAAGCAAGTTCTGAGCTTATTTGTGGATCTTATTTGCCTTGGCCGGCTCGATAAAACCTAAAGCCCTGCCTGGATTTATCAAGTATCATTATGGGGGTTGTCAATATTCTCTGTTAAGCCGGGTTTTCTGCTTCAGGTTGTGCACGTGGTCACGTATAATGGGGCATTTCACGGGTCATGACTCCTCTACACTAAATGATCCCTATGAGTGACGCCTATTCCAATCAGAGACATTATCGGAGGATCATGAAGATAAATGGTGGTTAAGTGATTAAGGTGTGGCTACACATTAGACACTTTAGAGCTGTGGTTTGTGGGCCAGTCAATTGGAAATTAATTTCACTGATTGAAGTGGTATTGTTGGTGTGTGTTCTGTGTTCTATTAGCTGCAATTCAAGGAGTGTAAAAGAGACTTAGCTGTAGATTAGACTCAAGTATGCAACCTTCAGTTTGCACTTTATTGTGTGGTTTTCTTGCACATATAAAATGTATTCCAGCAGAGAATCTCTATTGCACTATATTGCATGCTGTAAATAAAAGAATCAATGAAAATATGGTGCTTCCATCTGATTTTAAATTAACACTGGGAAACATAACCTGCACCTGACCAGGTGATGTGTTCAGCATAAGTTACCAGGTAATTTATCACAAGCATTTCCATGACACAGAAAAACTTTAAGCCCAACATATAAGTTGCTAGGCCATTAATCTCACTTTCTAGTACACCCTTCAGGCCATAATCTTTGTAGTGTTGAGTTTGGCAGTTTGGAAAGTTCCTGGAGTGAAATGTAAAGCATTGAACTGTTTTTTTTTGTTTTTGTTTTTTTTTGCTTTTTTTGCATGTTTAACAGATGACTGTGTTAAAATTTCTTTAGAAAAGTGTAATGCTGAGAATATACATGCGCACATTCAGTTTGGCTACAAGTGTCGATGTGGTTTTAGTGGCTCAAGAATCACTCTTAGAGCTTAAACATTCAGAAAATATCATAAAAAGACGGGTAACACATACTCTGCATTGGCATGCTCAGACAGTGAGGGCAACGCTGTGACACTATGTTTTTATGGTGAGACTGTTTAATTAAATTGAAAATATTTGAAATTCTCTGTTATGTATATACATCTAACATAATAAAATGTTAATAATTTTAGCCTTCTTTTAAAAGGCCTTTTTATCAGCTATATGTTCATCAGCTTTCAAGAGCCTTTTGTAAGTTGAGCCAACTTGAAATTGCATTTCCCATACCACTTGTTGAACTTTCCAGACCATCTTTTATCGTAATACAACATTCTTCCTGAAGATAACAGGGTAATCATCCTGTTACGATTAGAAATGTTGTAATCTGGGAATAGCGGTATTAAGTGATTCATTATTTGGTGATAATGGTAAGTACACCTGCTTTTCATCTTCCAATAAATGGTCTTTCCTTGCATATCAGGCAGAGCCGCCTGCTTAGTTATGAACTAGATTAAGAAATGTAAGTTAGGCATAAAACAATGGTTAAATACAACACAGACATAAATAAAAAACAGATTTTTGCGTTCTTTGCTCGAATATGGTCAAGGAACACTGAAAAGAGGACATTTCATAAAAGTTTGCCTGAGCAGTGTTGACCAAAAGTTTTGGTCAACACACATAATCATGCTTGAGATTTCCCCTCAGGCTCCCCTCAAACAAGCCACTGCATGTGTTTATACTGTTTGCTGCTGAAGGTTGTCATCCATCAGACGAGCTTGGCTTCTGCTTTGGGTCATATCAGTTTCTCTTTTGTACTTATCCACTGGTGTAGCGAATGTCCACTGTGCATCACTGTGTTTGTGTCTACGGGCAACAAACACCCCTCACTCAAAAGTTGGGACACACTCCCCCGCATACGAATAGCAAACTGGCACTGCAATGCTCACCAAACTCTAATGCATTCGATGGTGTTTCTATCATAACGAGTCAAAACCCGTCATGGCAGATGCTGTAGCATTGTTAGGAGGGTAAAAAGTAGTCTTTCAGTCAGAATCCATGAGTGGTGCAAAACCTGACTTTCTGCCTTCCTGATATGTGTAATATCTGTGTAATGATAACATCTACTTTGAAGTATTCCAAGATTTACAATACTTTTTACATAACAGGCTTCTCATTTTCCAGAGTTTTGTAACTAATACCTAAAGATGAAACCCTGGGGGAGTCCCCTACAAAAACAGGGGGTAATTATGGTTATGTAACTTTCTTCCACAAAATCCAAAACCATGTTATTTGTTCAGTGGTATAATGTTGGATCTTATCTACTGAAAGTTGTCATTTGAAGGGCAGAGCTGATTGTGTAATACATTAGAATAAAATAAAACTGCAAGGGGAAAATAAAAAACTCCAAAAATACTCAACGTGGCCACATTATATGGACAAAAGTATTGGGCCACATGTCTTAATCTTTGAATTCAGCTGTTTTCCATCCCATTGGCACATGTGTATAAAAGCACCTAGCCATGCAGCCTGCCTTTACAAACATTTGTAAAAGAATGAGTTATTCTAAACAGCTCAACCATAGTACTGCAGCAGGATTCCCTCCAAGATATTCCACAATTGATTGTCAGTGGTATTATTGCAAAGTGGAAATGTTTAGCAACCACAGCACCGTAAAGTTACATAGTGAGCTTGATGAGTGATGAGGCATATATTGCTTAAAAGTTTCAAATCTCCTCTGGCATTAACATCAGCACAAAACCAGTGCACTGGGAGCTTCATCCTATGATTTTCCATGGCCTACAGCTGTAATGTGCCATACTCTTTGGTCCATAAAGTTTAGTAGTGTTGTCTTTCATTTCAACTCGAATCCTGCAAAAAAATGTGCATATTTGGTCATTTGTTTTGGGTTGTCTAGTGTGCCAAATGTGTTTGAAGTGTTCTCCAAGTGTTCTCATTTTCTCCCTGAGCCTGAAATACATTTTTTCCAGACTCTGACAGACAACACTAAGTGCCTGCAGGTTTAAAATTACTCATCTATCATTAGAGTCAGCCCTGTGATTGACTGGTGACCTGTGCCTCACAGTCTCACAGTCATAGCTCAAACAGAATCCAAGCCCCCGCAACCCTCAGTGAAGTACATCGCTGATATATGGATGGAATAAATTACAGGTCTGGGACAGGACCTGGTCTCCCAGACAAAAAGCCAATATGCATCCATCCAGTCTTACTATCCGCATTACTACACAACATGCACACATAGATTCTTCTGCGACTGTGTTTTTTTTGTCAGTTCTGCCATCATAATCAGGTTTTATTTTGATACTGTAATAAATGTTCTGTGAAATAGGCCATTAAGGTTCCCAGAACTTCTAGGAAAGTGTTGCATCTCTAGAGGTGGCTTTGTGTACGTTTATATATGTTTATGAATATATAAAATCTCATTATTGCACTTGCAACTGGCTACTAAAGGTCTGATGTCCTAACCTAACATCAAAAGACAATAAAAAAAATACTTGTTATTGCAGAGGCCTGTAAGATTATAGTAAACCTACGCCTGTTTGTTGTATTCATTTCCTGGTTTCTATATTGATTTAATGTTGACATGAAAAGCAAAAAGGCCGAATCATAGTGATGCTTGCGGCACAAATCAATGCCCCTGAGATTAAAGAACCTTTTGATCATGTTGACCCGGTGATTTTTCCTTCCAGAAAACAGTCAGTTAAAATTTAAACCTCAAATGAATTTTGATAGCATTTAATGTTTGCTCCTCACATGCATGCTTCCAAAAGAAAGGAAGGGCGGAAGGAAGGAAGGAAAGAAAGAAAGAATTTGCAATTCCTTGACCTTTGCTACAAAATAAAGCAATAATAATAAAACTGAAAAAGAAATAGTAGAAGCTAACTTGTTTTTGATAGCTTTCCCATGTGTTTGCTTTCATTTTTCCTTTATTTGGTACACTGCAGTTTACAAATGGATCGTTGCAAGAGAAGTAAATGTTAAATCAGTATCATTATTCAGTCTACAGCAAGTAAAAAAGCCCTGTCCTCATCTATACTGCTGCTTCTTTTTTTTTGTACTGTGTGCCAAAGTAAAGTTTCTCACACAATGATAAATGTATTCTTGGAGATGTTAAATGACAGCAATAATGAAGGGATAAAACAACATATCACATTATCTGACGGGAATGCTGAAGACAACACTGTGCATCTTTGCACAGACAGAGTCCAAGTACCTTTGGCAGCAGACCATCATCTTCTGACAAATACTCAATACCATTAATCCATCAGGATTTTTCAAATATGCAGTCACATACAGGAATAGAGCTTGGCACAGCCAACAACTTTTTTTTTCTTAGAAGTTACTACTTGTTTTGCCAATGAATGTTCAGTTGAATTGTACTGTGATCAAACCCACACATCTAACATGAAATATTCACTGCAAGACCAGAATTGCCCCTCCAAAAAAGAAAAAAAGAGACAATTTAATCATAGCAATCTGAACGTATGTAAACTTATTTATAGCCTGGGTGGCATCTAATGCAGATTCTTTCTTTACGACACATGCAGGTTGCATGTGGGAGCAGTAAATAACTGAAGTGAACACAAGTATCCTGCGTGCACAAAAGAAAAAGAAAAGAGCAGGTCAGTGGCACGCTTCACACCGAAGAGTGCTATCAGATGTCCACTTAGCTGCTTGAGGCTCATTAGTACCTGTCACAGGGCATTCAAAAAAGAATCCTTTTAAATGTGCTGCAGGAGCCTGTTGTCAGGAATTAACAGGAAAAGCCATGAGTGGATATGCATAGATGGATTCTGACAAGTATCTTTGAGCAAAGTTTATCATCTGTCAGAATTCAATATGACTGTAGGGAAGATGCATGTACATCCTGATGTATTCTTGCAGCTCAGGTTTCCCACATTAAAGTCAGGTTTTTTTGAGAATACTGAAGAATGTAAACAAGCTTTTAATGTTGCGCTAACATATATCCACTACACCGCACATATCAGACTAATATCAGTTGAACCTGAAGTCAAAATATCTGAACCTAAAAGGCAGCTATTATTACCATGCAAGGTCAGGCAACATTAATGCTATATAAACTTGCAATTATGGTTTTAAAATTCAGAGACTTATTGTCTTTTTTATGTCCCCTTTTTGGTAAGTTCCAAGGGTCAAAATGGAGTTCTCATATTTCCGTCAGGCCAAGTGAACTATGGTGATATAAAGCCTTTATGGCCCGATAAAACTTTGCGTAACACCTGCAGGGAATTTCCACACATTTAAGAGTAAATGAACAACAGCAAATCTTTCATCTTTATTCTGTGATGGACATCAAAATGTTTCTTTTTCTATAGAAAAATAACACCATACATTTACTGTGTGCCCTTAAAATATAGGTGGAGGTGTAATGATTTATGTTATCAGATGAAAAGATTACAGAGTATGAGAGTGATTCAGTCAAAAGAGGTTTTAAGATGAATTTATCAAGAGATCTAAAGGAAAATCTTATGTTGGTATGTAATAAATATACTGTTAGCGTGTCCATAAAGATTTTATCAAATTACAGAATTGTCAGTTCCCAAAGAAAAAAAAAGATCCAAGAGATAGGAATGGTTTTCTGTTTTGGAATTTTAATATTCAACTAAATCTTTATTTTGCTGTTTAAAGGGTTATTTATTTTGACATAAAAAGAAATGTCTTATTAGTTGGATATTTGACTGTCATAGCTGTAGCAGCCACTGCTCTGATTTTGCAGTTTGATACAATCAGCAATTATGCAAGAGCACTTAGGCTAGAGAGAAGAGCGTTCCAGTACAGAAGCCCTTTGCACCATGGTGGCTGTGTGGTCACGGTTTGCTCCTGCTCAGTGGAGAGTAGGGTACTTTGTTTATTTAACCTCATAACTTAATTTAACCTATTTAATTTTCTCTTGCGCGTGGTGGCCAACTTGTAGATTTTGTTGTTTTCAACTACAACACATGACATATTACACTGTGCCATTATTTATTTAACAAATACAAAATCAAAATAAGTCAGAAGCAGTGTGTGGAAAAACTAAGTAGAACCCATGATTCATTATCTTGGGCAGCAATAGATTTAAGTAACTGTTTTCTGTAAGACTTCATCGATCTCTCATGGTTGTAGGGGAATTTTGGCCCATGCTTCTTTACAGTGTTGCTTCAGTTCATTGAGGTTTGCAGACATTTATTTATGCACAGCTCTCTCAATTTCCTACCACCACTACATTTCAAACAGGTTGAGGTCTGGACTTTGACTGGGCCATTGCAACACTTTGGTTTATTTCTTTTTCAGCCGTTCTGTTGTAGATTTGCAGTTGTGCAGATTTGTATAGATTTGCAGGCTCGTTGTCCTGTCGCATGACCAACTTTTGGCCGAGCCATCAGACAGATGACCTCACATTGATTTTAGAATACTTTGGTATAAAGATGAATTCATGGTCAACTCAGTCACTGCAAGATATTGACATCCTGTGGCAAGCCCCAACCATCAACCCTCTACCACCGTGGTTGACAGTTGGAATGAGGTGTTTGCGCTGTGTCTGGTTTTCTCCAAATGTGATGCTGTGCATTATGGCCAAACAGTTCCACTTTGTGTTATCTGCCTAATTGTTCCAGATGTTTTGTGGTTTGCTCGGGTAACTTTGCCAACCTAAGCTGTTCTTTTAAGAGACAATAGACTTTCTCATGGCAACCCTTCCAAAAAAGCCCCACTAGTTCAGTCTTTTTCTTTTTTTTTTTTCTAGTGCACCTAACACCTTCATTCAGCAGCCATTCAACAGTATTTCTCAATATGTAACTGTCAGTGCGAGGGGATCATAAAACCTTTAGAGTACAATATGCCAGACTCCAATTACAAGAGCCTCGAGCAACATAGGAGTAAATTTTATAGTTAGATATGTATACTTCAGATAAATAAAGCATAATGTAGACACTAAACATTTGTTTAACCTCCCCCTTCACACACCGGCAGTCTGTTTGAATGCAAGTGAATCCAACTGCAGGTGTGGCACAGACAACCACGTGAAAGATATGAAACGAAACTAGGTGAAATGAATACGAGTTTTTTGAGAGAATAAGCACAAACGTTTGCATTTATTGAGGTAACATTTATTTAAGCGTGCATAACTTGGATTTTTTTTTATATTGGTAATGACCAATTTACTGAAAAATTATAAAGTCTAATGCGGGAACTTTTTTCCAGCTTCCAAAGTAGGGCATGTCAACAACATGAGAAATAAACTGGGATCCGCCTAGGAAAAGTTACTGGAAACTAACTGCTGTCTTTGTTTGATCATTATTAGGGGATTTGTCACTCTTTGTTTCACCTTTTATCTTTATATTGGCCCAATCTTGTCTTTCATAAGCAAAACCAGTCTTTTTAATCAGGGGGCATTTCACCTGACCAGCTTGATATCTCACAGACATGTGCCTTTGCACGAAAATGCAAAAAGTCAAGTTTCTATCATTGCAAGTTCATTCAAGTGTTTTTACATTTTCTTTTTTCTTTTTTTTAAATCAGCAAAACATAAAATTGCAATGCCAATCAAGAAACCTGAGTCTGACGCCTTAAAGGCATTCATCAAACAAGAGTTTTAAAAAAAGTCTTGGTACAAAGGTTATGGAAATATGATACTGCCCCTGAGTGTCTTTATAAGAGTGCTGTGCCTGCACAAGTTGATAGACACAACGTTAGAGCTTCAGTATACACCTGGAGAACAGGAGGTAAGTAATCATATTAGTTTTTACAAACAGACATTGCGCTTGGTTTTCACATGGATGCTTTACTAATTATAGGTTTATTTATTATCGTTTAATTTGATTAGTATAGTAACATTAGTATTGCATCCAATTAGTTTCAGTAAGTTTTGCAGTATTTGTAAGACTACTCAAATGAAAGTAATGATCTTATAATGCATTTTGCTATAAATATGTAAGATAATTTAAATAGATAATAGAATAGATCTGAATAGAAACAGATTTGATGTATAAATAAATGAATGTTTATTTGTTCTGAATCTTGTTTCCTAAACACATCTGGGCATTGGATGCATATTTATTCACATTTTGTGGTCAAATGGCCAAAGCTGTGGAGTCCTATTTTTTGCAAATAGGGTAGCATTTCTTTACCAGGTAGAACTGCTGAGCTTAAAAGATTAACGATACATATAGGTAAAACAAGTCCAGTCAATGTACAATATTTGTTCAAGGTTCAAGGTTTCAGATGTGAATCAGGAACGCATGGGAGGGGTTGAGGCACAATAACCACAGAGCGATAAAGCCTGTAATGATGATTGCAGGGAAAAACTTATATTTCTTATATTTATAAACTTATATTTTTTTTTCAGCGCTGCCACAACAGACCTCACCATGCGGTTCAACACTCTGTTCTTCCTGCTGATCCTTTCCTGTGTCTGTCTGGCACTGGCACAAGGTACAGCAATTTTAAAGAAAGAAATCTGAAAACAGTGTCATATATGCTGCATGCAATAAAGAGGTGTAAAGGCACAGCAAAGATAAAATGAGGGTTAAGGAGGTTGTTTTATTGCTGAAGTGTGTGCGTAGGTAGATGTTGCTTCACTGCGTACTTGTCTCAACTGAAACAATATGTCTGTGTTGTTCAAATTTTATCATGTTGTTCATGAGACTGAACTGGCACTAAATGGTGATTTTTATGTTTTCAGTGTCCTATGATAACTGCTGTCTAAAGTATGTGAAAACAATGGGCCCCAGTGCTCAAAAACACGCAGTGAAGTACAGACATCAGAAGACAGATGGAGGCTGCAACATCCCTGCTGTAATGTAAGTGGATGTACGACACATAGTGACGTTATTATAGTTAAATAAACACTCACAAAACTGCTTTTGTGATTGCGTCTGTACTGTAGCACCCATTACATCTGACAAATACCCCCTTCATTGTAATATAATAATAATGATAATTACGGTGAAACTAGCAAAAATCTAAGTGGAAAGTGAATGTACATACAAAACATCCACTTTAGCACTTTAACAAAGCAACCTCTCTGAACTCCCAGTGATTATTTCTTTAACCCGTGTCTGTTTTATTTGCATTGCTACTAAAAATAATCCTCAATTGTGCCAATTATCTTTCAGCTTCACCATGAGGAGGGGCCGTATCTTCTGCACAGACCCAAAAGAAAACTGGGTTAAGGAACTGATGAAAAAAATTGACGAGAGACAAGAGAAGCTCAGTGATATGGTAATTACTAAAACCATTTTGTGGCCTGAGGATTTGCTTGCGCATTTTTAAAACTGATGTTCACACTGTTGTCTCTGTTCTTAACAGCGACATCGACGACATTCAAGGAGAGGCTGAGGGCAGCTGCCAGCTAACATTGGCCCCCGTTCATCTTTCTGCCATCTGCTATCTTATAAATGAGCAGCATGTGGTTTTATGGTGGTTTTTATGGTGTCTTACGGGAGGCAGTTGTGGAGGCCTGCCAAGAAATCTTGTAGCATTACTTTTGCTTTCACTCTGTGCAAATATAAGGGTCAAACGCTTAAAGTTTCGGAACTTTGCTCTTTTTGGGTTGGACTCTTCAAGCTAAATGGCCACAGAAGAATTAATATCAATGCATGGCTGGAAATATTTCAATGAATTTACGGAAAATATTTGTGACTGTTTCTTGCCTTTTAAGACATGAGATATTCAACAAGCTGCTTAATAATATAAATTGTCATTGAGTGTAAATGTTGTACTATTTAGAATAGCTGGCTCTTATGTAATGTTTTCAGATGCCTTTCAAACACAAGTCCTTAAGTAAATTACTTTTTGAAATCAGCATAAGTAAAATAGGAGTCATAATTTTTTCCATGTTTTAACTGTTAATCTTTTCATATATTTTCATGTATTTTGTTTGCACGTTTTACTACAGTATATGTACTCAAATAAAGATACCTTTTTGTATCATGGTCACAGAGGTTTTGATGTTTTCCTGCTGTCACACAGTTAATCACAGTATATGCAGAATGGGATGAATTTAAGTTTAAGCAAATAAACAAGTTGGACTTAAAAACCTTTGGTAAATGCATATTATCATATTATTTTCATATTGCCTACCATCTGTGCCAGTATATATGTCTGCATGTGGTGTGTTCTCTTGAGGCTTTTTTAAAGCACCTCCCTCACTTAATTAAAATAAAACTCTTCTAATCCTAGCTGCGCAGTCCTAAACATCAGTTTTAGTACACTTTTTTAAGATAGCTATGTAAACAGCCCCAATCATAAAAGACCTTTGAAGTTTAACTACTACTTCAGTAATACAAAGAAGACCCCAGTTCAGAGATTACTATTAAAGTTCGTGTTAGAGTGATGGTTGCACATGGTTTGCCCGTGTATGCTCCGATAGTCTTTGTCCACCTCCAAGAAATAAAATTGCTGCATTCTTTATCTTCCCTTCCTTAGCTTTTAGTGGAGCTTCAAATTGAATTGCTTTGCACAAAATGCACAAATTCTTCGGTCTAATAATAACAAAAGAAGCGACTTTAATATAAAGATTTAAATCCTGTGGTGCAAGGAGGGAGACAAAAAGGAAATTCTAGAGAAAGAAATCAGGCACAGGCAAATCTATAATGAAGTATCTGTGAATGATGATTAACAGCAGTATGATCTGATTTGACAGTGCTGGGCACATTCATCGATCTATGCTACTGCTGGGACTTGCAAGTGATAAAATCTCGCTGTGAGTAATGTAGGTGCTTTCACACAATGCTGCTCTGCAGAGACCTTTTTTTTCTTGCATGCAACAAGATGAAGCAAGTTGGTAAAGTATGGCTCATGTACTAATTTTCTTGTGTTTGCTGATTAAAGAACTAATATGAACACTGCCGTCAGCTCTTCCCAGCTAATGTGCACGTGAGAAAGAAGTGAGAAAGATTGGTATTGCTAAAAAAAAAAAAAAAAAAAAAAAAAAATTTTAAAAGCTGTGA
>VUQG01001657.1:0-17509 GCA_015106755.1 Etia nguti | reverse complement strand
GGGTCCATTGTCTGGTCGCGATCTTCTGTCATGGTCTGTGTGCAGGTAGGCAGGAAAAGGACCCAAACGCAAACTCAAAACACAGAGGCAAAACTTAAATTCCGAAATGGCAGCTTTATTGCTGGAAACTAGGAGAACTTAACTAAACTTGAGGACACAAAATACACTAAGCAGGCAGAACACACAGACATATCTGAGGGATAACGAGGGGAAAGAGCCACAGGAGGAGAGCACAGCTGGGAGTGATTAGGCAGGACGAGACAGGGGAAGCAAAACTAGAAACACTGACACGAGACACGGACCTTCAAAGTAAAACAGGAAACACACTGACTGAACTCTAGACATGTAAACCTAACAGCGACTGGGGAGACAGAACATAGGAACCTGAAACATGATAGAGAAAGGCACAGTAGACACAACATGGAACATAGGCATGTCACCGTGGAAGGGTAAAACTAAACACGATGAACACAGGAACACAAGACCTCTTCAAAATAAAACAGGAAACATAAGACGCAGACATGACAACCTGAACTTGACGACGTAAGACAGACATGAAACACATGAAGGGCAAGGGAGACTTAACAGGGGTGGAAGACACAAGGGGAATCTAATAACAAAGAACTATGACAACCTAGGCATGATAAAAAATGAACTTGGAAAACCTGAAGGGCTTAAACATAAACCATAACTCAAAACGCTGGGTCAAAAAGGACCCAGAACCGTGACAAGCTGTAAGCCATAATCATCAAAATTATAACAAATAAAGGCTTGAAATATCTTGCTTTACATGTAATGAGTCTATATCATGTATTAGTTTCACCTTTTAAGTTGAATTACTGAAATAAATGAACTTTTGCATGATATTCTAATTTGTGGTGTTTCACCTGTGATGTAATCCAAGCACATGTGTTATTCTATACCCCCTGTGAACTCTGCAGGTTGAGTATCTGAATATCTGGGTGTTTTGATATGAGATTATGATTATGTTAGACAAACGCCAACAAGCTTATAATCTGCAGGGAGAATGCACACTGAAGGGTTTCAAAGAGGCACACAACACTCTATAACTGTTCTTTCATCAATGTTTGCTTAAACTAGCTTTCAATACACTAATTTAATATCCAAATTAAGTGACAATAACAATATTATTTTGATAAATTATAGAAAATTGAGTTAACAATAATAACAACAAAATGCATGGTAAACAAGGTTAAACTGAGTTTGACTGATAGTCTCCTTTTGGCAAATGAATTACCCAAAATAAATGTGCAGAAAGGTCCAGAGACTCCATTTCATAAATATAAAAAAAAGAACAGTTAAAGCTTATCATGTTATTATTATAATTGTTTAAATATGTCACCAATACCAATGCGCTGGAACACAACTTTTTTCAACATTTTCAAACTGAATAAAAACATCTGTAGAAACCTATTTGGTTTTGTAAAACCAAAACATTTTGTTACATTTTCTATTAATTAAAACAAAGGGAGTTATTTACCTCTCTTGTTAGTGTTGGTTGAGCTATTGTAAGATCAAAATAACTACTTAGGAGAAGTCTCTATGTCTCACTAGATAAAGGGAAACCTTAGATAACAGTACATCAGTAAAAACTGATTTTCCCTGAGAATCATCATATGAAATATGATGTAACAGAAATGTAGCACAGCAATGCTGCATCTGTTTTAATCACAGCCATTTAAGGTGGTCTCTTAATTCAGTTTGATTACCTGAAATTGTCTATAAGATGGCATCAAGCTGAATTTCAGGAACAGATACCGTCTTTTCACAAACCAAATACTATCGGGGTGGAAAGAGTTACAGGCACGTGAACAAATCAATGAACTAATTAGACTCAAATTGCAGAGTCTTATTCAGTGACCTGCAGAATCAGTGGAATTGAACACCGAAGCTCCTCATTAGTTCCTCTGCTGCCGAAAACATGTTGTTTATGTACATTCAATGACTTTATACTAGTAAAATGAAGAACGCTAACATTTAACAAAAGGTAAGCTAATGTCATCATCATGATCTGGTGACATAGATCTAAATGTATTTTTTACTTTTTGGGGTTTTTTTTTAGAAAAATTAATGTATTGATGCTTATTCAAACAGCAGACATGAAATAACATCTGAGTTTCACCTTCCATGGTTGGAAGAAAACAGCAGCTGTGGTCATGCTAATGCTTGTACTAATGCTAAATGATCAGGATGAAATATAGATCATATAAAGAAGAACAAAGATCCCAGGTCTTAAAAATAAAGTCAGTGTTATAGTGCCTTAAAACGGAATTATTTTTAATGGCCAGCACCTGTGGTTTCAAAAAGACATTACTGTACCTGTGACCTCAGTAAACGGAATCAGTGAAGAGGATTTTTGAGGACACACAGTCAGATCTACTCCATTCATCAAATCCAGTTTTAAAACACGCTCAACTTGAGGCTCATGACTGCATGCACCTGTGCACCATGAACTTGTTATCTTGCTGCCTTTGAAATGGTTGCTTCAAAGTCACAGACCAGGTCTGGAGTCACTGGCAGTCAAGTGCTGTCTTCTATGCGACTCTGGGGCAGCAAGAAAAGAGAAAAACATCAACAAGATGGAGTCGATCTGCTAATAGTTTATGAACGACAGTTTGGCAATTACGTGGGACCTGTTTGTGATAATATGGTGATAAACTGTGATAAATACCACACAGATTTTCTCATTAACTACTTAGATTCAGAGTTCAGCCAGGAGTTCATAGATTTGAAACAGAAACACAGAAATTCCTCCAAAAATGTTGAAGTAGTTGCTGGAGGATGGTTATTTAACCGCAAAATGACACAAGTGGTTGACTTTTATATAGGAACATGTCCAGAATTCAAACAGCTGGCAATGATTTGCCAATCTGTCAGGAGTCATGTTGCCTCCCACCAGGAAACTGGTGCAGCCACCTTGCAACCAAAAGTGGTCACCCATAGGTTGTTGGTATTGCACCACAGTAAACTTCTGAGAACCCATTTCGTCACCACAACTCCTTGCAATTAGTTGCCAAATGTGAAAAAATTTCAGTCCAACTACCAGGCAGGTTGTCCTGTTTAAAACTAGTATGAGTGAGCCATTATAAACAGTTTATGGGACAGAGTGATGGTGTTCAAAGAGGTGTTGGAACTTCTGTTAACTGGGCTGAGGCCAGTCTGTCTGTTTTAATACTACTGAGAAAAGGGATATGGACAGAGAGGCTTTTTCAGTGACTTCACACTAGCAGAAAATAACCCTGCTAACCCTGTACACTAGTGCAGCTTCAAAATACAGAAACTCCCCCCAAACAAACCAGTATTAAGCGTACACAGGATTATGGCTTTCAGCCAAACTGGGAAAAGGTCCACTTTTGTTTGCACCATAACACATATGAAATATAGATTTTTCTTGAAGAGCACACACTACAATCTACGGGTAAAGGGTGCCATAAATCTCTCTGAGACAATTTTCTGAGTCTGGGATTAAATGTTTCTTAACAGAAGGTGCTGTTTAATTAGCGTTAGGAGAAGAGCTTGTACAAGACAGGAAACAGTTTAAGTCTTTTCTCTCTTTTCTGCCACCTGCTCCCCTTCAGTCAATCTTATTAGCACCATGATGTTAACAGCTTCCACCCTGTCATTTAAATTTGCCTCGTGGATGTCTCCTGTTCTTCCATGCCAAACTCTGACTGTGTGTAGGAAACAGGCACTAAGCTCTGAAAACTGATTTAATTTGATCTGAGTGGATTGATTGGTGGACATAAGTAATTGAATAATTATATAACTACATGGTGAGAAAGCAATAGGCAGACAAAGGCGGAGTGAGAGAGTAAAAATGAGACATCCTTGAACTGGGTTGAGATCGATTGTGCCAAACCGAGAGGAAAATGTGTTCTCCCCATGGAGAAGTAAAAGGACTAAAGGACAAAAAGGAGACCGGAGACCAGAGGCGCAAGAAGGTAAAAGGGTTCTCCCGATAAACAAAGCAAAAATCGCACGAGTACTCAGGAGCGTACTAATTCAAACACACACAGGGGGATACACTCATCATGGTGTGACTGTGTGTTTGACATTTACAGTGCAAAAAACTGAGACATGACATTTAACTTTTAGAGAATAAAGGCTCGTTTTGATTCCCGTTTTTCTTTTTGGGGGTTTCTAATTAGACCCATTTGTCTTCTTTAAGCTTTTCAGTAAATATTTTGTTCCAAAGTCTTAAAGGTGGGGCACAAGCTGCCTGTTCACCACTGACTTTGAAGGAAGGCTTCAAACTGGCCCACTTTGATTGCTACCAGTGTTTAAGTGCTTTCTCACACATTTATGAAGCATTTCTTCACGCTTTCTGTTAGATTACAAGCATGAACACTTTGCTTGAGAGAAATACAACAACTTACAGCACTTAAGCTTAAAATCAAGAATAACTGAGACAGATTGGCGATTCAAAATACTTCGGGACTGACCATGTGAATATTAGGACCACATATATTGAGAAAAAGTACATTAAAAGTCAAATTTTTCTTTTCATTTAGAGTAGGTTGTAGGGTTTTTTTTTTTCATTTTTAGTCTAAAAAAACAATATTATGTCTGATTTATTTGTTTTTTATTATTCTTATAACATTTATACTATACACACACACAATTGTATGGACTGTATATGCACTGAATGATAAACTAACAATGACCAAAGGATGATTTAGTATATTTACATATACTTTATATATAATATATTTATTTATAATAGAATACTACACAATTATAAACTTTAAAGGCTTCACAACAAATTCAATCATATAACAATTAGCATGAAATCCTAAACGATCTACTTTAAACCACATCATGAAATATACTCACACTTAAAAGAGTTATAAAAGTGTATTTGTCTTTGGTCACATCGTGTTCAAAGCAGGAAACCGAACTGTGAACTGTGACAGCCGTGGTCACTGACTGTAAGTTCAGAACATTCTCAGCACATTTCCATTTGTTTTGCAATTTCTGAGCGAGATCATGCTTTAAAAGTTACTTCACAATCTGATGAATGGTCTCTTTCTAGTTCCAAAGAGGCATGAGGGGTACTTCCCAAAGTAAGACCCATCTGATCCAAATCAGTCATGTGGCTACAATTGCTGCAGATGTACTAAGCTACTATTAACCATATAATAACATGGTTAACCTTTTCATTACCAACTTTTATTTACTTACTGTTGTATATGATATATGATAGCATATCCATAAGATAAGATAAGATAAGATAAGAATCATCCTGGAATCATCTTCATCTTCATTATTCATCTTCATCTTTAATTATCTGTGCCTGCTTCTCATGTCTAGCCTGTTTTCTATGCATATCTAAAATCTAATTTCTTCCCAGTTTCACGGCTCTCCTGCAGATGCTGCCGCTGCTATTTCTGAGTGCTTATATAAGATAACTTCAGGTCCAACCCCAGGTTTTGTGGCGTTTTTTCTCAGGTGCACTGCAGTGGAAACCTTTGCTGGTTTATTAGATAAAGACACAAAAAAAGCGCCACCTGCTGATAAAATACTGTCACCATTTCTAAAGGCTTGGTGGGAGGATCATGAAAGTGTCTCAAAGACTATTCAGAGACCATCAAAACTTTGTGGCTTCCTCCAGTACTCAAGAAAATTAGCTAGCTTCTCAGCTGAGGAAAGAGCTAATCTTTGTAAGCCGATTAACCCACTTGTTAACATTAGTTTAATAAGATTTAACCTCCGATTTTGGTAAGCCTACTTAGCAAATTTGAATTACGTATGCCTTTAGTTTTGCTCTTTATGTTCCATTGTACACTGAACACTGCTCCATAGGACAAATAGGCAGTGCTCTGTTTAGCCATGCTTAATGCTGATTAATTGAATGAACTAATTTCCCACATAAGTATCTCTGGCTGCCTATTTGGGTACTTTCTAAAAGCATATCTGAGTCTTGGTCATCAACATAATTTTAAGTGAATAAAAACAGTGATTTTGTAACACTGGTATCAGGGTTATGTTGGCATTTAAAAAGGAGAATGGACCTGCAAGCTTCTTACCTGCGCTCACATTTTTTTCAATATTTGCTTTTGTGTTTGAGTCCAGCTTCCTGAGCTGGTTTTAATAACATCTACAACTCTTTGTTTTCTGTTTGCTACCGCTGTGACTTAAAGATGTTTACGGCCATGACTTGACTGAAAACATTCGGTTAAATTCATATGAAACCAGCCAAATGAGACACAGCTGTTAATGGAAGAGCTTTAGGTCTTGCAGAACAAACCAATGACCTTTCACTTATAGATTTTGTCTCTTGACAAGCTTCCTGCTTCAATACACTGGAATGGCAGAGGGATAAAGAGAAATAACTCTGGGTCTTGTGTTATTGATTGGCAACTCGAGCATCTGGCTAATGCTCTTTGCCAGGTTTTGTTCTTTCCTTCAGGTGGAAAAGGGCAGTGAAATTGTGTGCTGGCTCAACATCCTCTGGGACGTCTCACACGTTCTTTATCCCGTTAAGCCTTTATCTGATGCTCATCTCTCTTTGCATATCCACAAGAGGATCCCAGTGACCCAGTCAATGATGAACAAGACTGCCGATATTATTCACCCACCGCTCAAACACACTGGCACAACACAGAGACTTAGTTAGTCACTGAAGAATGATTATAATATAAGACAAACACGCAAGATAGGTCAAGTGGGAAATCTCAGTTAAAGTACTAGCTGCTGTTTTTTTGCGACTGTACAAAGCAGTTCAAAGCGAACATCACAAGGCTGCCTGAAAATCATTTAATCTGCTTTGTGACTTACTTTCAAAAGAAGTAATAAATATGAGTTTAAAGCTGCTGTAAATCATGATTGAATATTAGGTATACTTCACTCCATGGTTTGAAATAATCAGATAATCAAGATGTGAATAAAATGCTGTCTTTAAGTTTTAATTTATGCAGTATTATAAAAATGTTGCTTTTACTCTTTACGAATTACAGCCATTTCTATTTATAGTCTACTATTTGCAGAGGCTTAGAAATAACTGGACTAACTAATTAGAAATATATAGATTGGATTCAAATCCTTTGCAGTCAATGACTGCCTGAAGTCTAGAAGCCATGAATATCACTAAATGTTGGTCTCTCTTGAGATGCTCTGCCAGGTCTTTACTGTGTACACCTTCAGTTGAGGCTTATTTGTGGGTCTCTCTACCATGAGTTTTATCCTTAGTAAATGAAAGACATGCTCTATTAGGTTTAGATCAGGTGGCTGACTTGGCCATTGAAGAATATCCAATTTCTTTGTATTAAAAAACTCTTTGCCTCATTATCCATTTGTAGTGTGAACCACTGTCCGGTCATTTTTGCAGCATTTGTCTGAATCTGAGCTGAGAGTATAGCCCTGTCCACTTCACAATTCACCCTCCTGCTTCTGGCAGAAACTATATCATCAATAAAAATTAACTCCACTGGCAGTTATATATGCCCATGCTATAACATTTGCTCCATCATTTTTGACAGATAATGTGGAATGTTTTGGATCATGAGCTGTTTTTCTCCATGTCTTCCCATCATTCTGGTAGAAGTCTTGGTTTCATCTGCTCAAAAGATATGTTTATTTTTTTCAGAACTGTTTAAGCACTTTTAGATGTTTACTGGCAAATCTGGTCTTCTTTTTCTTGAGTTATAACCTGTGGTTTGCACCTTGACACCTGATTCCTCAAGAGCATTCTTGACTTGGTTAGATGTTATAAGGTTGTTTTTTTTAAACCAAGGAAACAATTATCTGCATCATGCACTTGTATGCACTTCTGTATTCTGTGATCTTTTAGGGCATTTGGTGATGGTGAGCAGGCCAGTTCATTCCTTTTTATTAGTGAACAAATCAAAAAGCTGGTACAGTCTTAAAGTTTTTGCTTTTGTTCGTAGGGATGGGAATTGAGAAGGTTACCAGTTCAGTTCCTTGGAATTGTTAGTCTCCTTGGCTATTGATCCCGCTTATCGGTTCCATTTGCACTTGCAGTACAATCAGCTGATTTTAGTTTGTGTGCGGTAGGAGGAAAACAGTGGTCCAGTCTACAGCATGGATATGGAGATATTGTTATTGCACGAAGGACAAGAGAGCAATGGTAAAGTGGAAAATGCTTCCAGAATAGAAACAACTGCATTATGCTGCTATTACAACTTTGGCTCTTTGCAAGCATGCTCACCTATGCTAACGCTAAGCTAGTCGAGAACTGAGAGTAATGTTAAAGCTGAGCAAACGCTCTCCCAGCCCCGCAGCCAGACTCTGAACTTCAACAGGTAACAAACTGATGAGCAGTCAGGCTGCTGCCTCCATTTCTACCTGTTCTTGTTTCTGTAGTAGAATCAGAGTGGCTATCGCTTTGAAGTGTCTATGTGCTGATTTTCATTTTTGCTTTGTGTTCTTACCTAAATACTAAGAGAAAGATAGGGAAGGATAGGCATTTGTGTTGGTGTGTGGGACTGTAGCCTACAGATTTATATTGTTAAATGCTAATTATGAGACAATCTTTTTCATGTAATTTTGCAGAAAAATCCAAAAGGAATAATTAAGTAATGTACTGCAATACTTATAAGAAAAGCGTTCTGTGTAATATTTGTGTAGTTACTTTTTTTGAGTAAGGACCCCAACACTGATCACAACAAAGACGAAAAATACCTCCTACGCACAATCATTTGACCACACAGCATGCAATTGATTTGCAGAATGTAATGTCTTTGACATGCTGCTTAGTGATGGTGGTGACTCCCAGTGGACGCAATGAGAATCCAGTGAAAATCAATAATGAATCAAATCGATAAATGATATCGATAATGGAATCGGAATTGCTAAATCCTTATCAGTTCACATTCATAGTTGTTGGGTTTTGTTATTAGCCCAATAATGGCCTCTCTCTGGAGCTAACATTTCTTTAGGCCCCTAATTGAAAATTACAGTAAAAAGCTATAAAAGACCAATTTAACCATTTGAATCAGCTTTGCATAGGTGTAGTTTAATATCAAACTAATAAGAGAACAGGCCTCACTTGGCCATAAAACTGATTGTCAGTCAACTGTCCATTTACTCTCAAGCCTCTGAAAATCGGGGGACTGTGTATACAATTTGTTTATAATAGGGAGTTGCAGGAGGCACCGGATAAAGCTGTATTACCCGGATTATTGCATTATTGGATCTTTGTGCTCTGCACGTTCCTTGCATCTCATTGCCTGCTTAATTCTCTCCAGCTTGTGTCAGTTCATCTATCTTTGCTTACCTGCCTGTAACCCTCAATCACTGAAAGTCACTGGCTAGCAAGTTAAAAAGTAGAAAGTGGAAAATCACATAGTAAACCCTACCAGAAAAAGCATATCAAAGAGGTGTTTGGCCAAGTCATAGATCATGGGAGCTGAGCACTGTTTTGTCATAGAGCAATAGTCTCTTGGTGGTGATTTGAAAGAATGCAGAATGGTGACTTAAGCCAATTCTGAATGTTAGTCGGTCATCCTAGACTCCCATGTTAATATGCACATTTAAACACCACTGATAAACATTTTTACAGCATTTTACAGCACCAACTTCCCTTTCAGTCCTCAAATATACAGCTTATATCTGTAATTGATACATTAAAGCTTATAGGTGCGGAATATATTATTACCTCCACCAGCTAGCATGCATTGCAAAATGAACAGAAAAGTATCAAACTCATTTATTGTTTTGTGGCTGATTGACTTCCAAGGTGCAAAGACAGTTACCTTGAAGCGCAAAACCTGAGTGTTTGTTATTTGACGGAGCCATTTATAGTGTATGTGAGGCGCTGAGGACGTCAGACAACACTTTATCATCTGAAAAAATTGCAACTGAGTGTGCTCAAGACTAAGGATTGGCCTAAATGTTGTGCATTTTATTACCGTCTACAAATGGTACATAGTATGCACTGGAGAATGGCTCGTCATCGAAATATAAAGGTTTGCAGCTGCTGTTCATCCACCATCTAAATGTGGTATTATTATGTAAATGTGTGCATCTTACCAGATCTGTAGAGTAGTCAGAGTGCAGCAGAGCAGAACAGAGTTTGAATGAGTTTGGAGTTGGGTATTCAACCATGCTGGGAAATCACACATGGAAAAAATGAAGCTTGTGGCTTTTGACATTGTGCCATATCAAGCTCCTGATCATTCGAACTTCAAACTTGAGTCAAGCTTTGATTCCTGCTCCTTCCACAAGGTCGCCCTGAGCAGGAGGAAAATATTACAATGCAGCTTGCTTGATTAGCATAACTTTTGGACTAAAGCAGAGAAACACTTATACATTCCCCAGTGGAAAAAATCAACTTCTACCCTCTGCAGAATTTTGTTGGTTATTACATTTTATTTTTATGATTTTACATAAGCTTTATAGTTTTGGTACCTTTGTTAGCCATTCGATAGTAGAATTCTTTACATCTTTGCACTGTGTTTTGATCAATCAATACTTTTACCTGGTAATAAACTCTGAATAAATCGCCTTTTGTGGCCCACAGTGGATTAGAAGCGACACTCATTCATTAATGGCAGATCTTCAAAGAACTGAGTGGGATAAAGAATAGAAGGGTAAAGTGTTTTGAAAGCTCATTATTAATTTCAAGGCCTGGAGCAAGTGCCAAGCCCTTTCAAATTAATAACCCTTATGTTAACCTCTACTAAACTTTAATTGAATGTGGGATGAAGAACTCAAAGTTCTGTATAAAAAGTTCAAGTGCTTTTTAATTTTTTCAAATCCAATTCAGATCTGACTATATGGTTTTATTCAGATAAAAAAGTATGGAAAGAAAGCAATGACTGAATGACGGGTGCCTTCCTTTATTTGAAAATAGAGAAACACAAACCATCAGTACAACAAGGGCACTTACGTCCTATTCACTGTGTGACCGAAGCCCACACTGCTTAATGCAGCTGGCTGTTGATTAATATCTCTAAAACCCATAAAGCCCAGGTTCTTCTTTGCATTATCAAGCCACGAGCCACATTTCAGTCAGTTTTGCTAGTCACTCACATGATTACTAGTAGCAATGTCAGTAACAATGTTGATAATTAAAATAAGTGAAAGCATCCAACTTAAAGCAACCAGCAACAACTGCACTGCTCATTCGTGCCTATAAATACAAATACAAATTTTTGCTATATATATTTTACAAAATATTGCAACCAGTCATGGTCATTGACTATATATGCAGAAGTTCCAACGTTAACATCAATCCAGTCTTTTTTGCCCATTTTATATTTATTGCAATTTATACTGCCCTCTTGAAAAAATACATTTTTAGTCTCAGTGAGATTTTTTTATTTTGCTGCTTGTACCTTATCAACACTCGCAGATCAGTCTGTCAGCAAACAATCACCATGCTTTTCTGAAGCTTAGTTTATACTTTAGCAGACCATCTTGATTGTGTCTACACACCTAAATGCATTGAGTTGTTGCAATGTGATTGGTTGATTCGACATTTGTGTTAACAAGCAGCTAAACAGGTTTACCTAATAAAGTGGTCAGTGAGTGTATTTATTAGTACTAATGACTTTCTGTATAGTCATTTTTTGACAAAGGTAATCTGTCTCTTCTGCAAAGTTACAGCACGTTAACCTAACAACAACTATTCACCGTGTCTTTGCATCTCTCCTCTGTTGCTCTTCTGTAATCACATGGCAGCACTTCCCAGAGGTCAAAGTGTCATCTTGTGGACTGGAGATTGGAGACTGAGCTCTGTGTGTCTGTGGCAGCAGTGGTAGATGTGGGTAATGATGTGGATAAATGGATGCTGATGCTGTTCCCAACTCTGCTGCTCACAGCCAAACACGTCCCCTGGCAGAGAGAAGGAAATAACCCAAGGAGAATGGAAAGAGAAGAGGCATTATAAGGAAAGTACCTTTCATCTTCCTGTGTCAATTTCACCTGAGTTCTTCATGAGAATTAATCAAAGAAAAATCAATTGAAGGATTTATAGCTGCTTGCATGCTCCAGTGCTCTTTTTCCTGTGCTGTTCAGTCATGAGTTTACTGCTCTCACAGCAGAAAATCATCCAAATCGAACACCAGAAGAATTTCTTTTTGATCTGGAAGACAAATGTCTTTGGTCACTCACTGACAACATTTATACCCCAAGGAAGAGACTTAGTTATATTTGGTTTGTTACCATGCTTCTTCTCAAAAGCGATGACTTGATGGTCTTTTGAGAGCATTTGATTAAGGCTTTTCGGTTTTTAGCATGAGGGGTGAAATGAACCATGAATTGTAAGTACAAAAACTCTTCTCAATTTAGAAGAAACAAAGATTTCCCTTTACATGAGAAGCAGGTAATTGAGAGAGAGGAAGACATGTTTACCTATATTACAAGACCTTAACCACTTTAAAACATCCATTTGAATGCTGCTACTCTCTCACTTATATAGAATTCAGTAAATCAGGTGAATGCACAGAGATGAGAATGTATTACCTGAATTAATACTAGGGAGCAAATCGCCAATTAAATTTCTTCAGACCACCAGGTGAGGGAACAGGTAAGTGGCTTGCTTACAGGAACTTCGTGGGGATTTCTGCCAAAGGAGAGAACACGTTAAAGTGGGCCCAAGTCAGTATCATTATTGTAGCTTGAATTAGTTTGATTCATTTAATCTTGACTGGTTAGCTTAATTGTTTGTCTGTCAGACTGCAGGTAAGAAGTGGGCAGACACGTACAGGTGAGGTTAGTTTGCAGAACTGGGCCAACGGACTCTGGTAAGGAGTTTTAACACTGGGCACTTCAGATAGCAACAAATATTTCTAGCACAACTTCACCTACTTCCAAGGTGCATGGAGAAGACAAAGATCTGATGACATGAAGACTCCAGTGACACTTAAAGTAATAGAGAACAACTTCATTAAGTCACCAATGGGTTTCGGCTTGTGGCCTTCATCATGGTCATTGCAAAATGTCAAACAGTTTGTGTTTAAATAAAAAAACAGGAAACAGAAAAAAATCCAAAAGGACCAATCACACCTTCACAAATAAACCAGCTGGAAAATTGACACTTAACAAGGTGGTATTGGCTAATTGGTTATTTGGTTAAGCCATAGCCCAAATATTACTCTAAGTGTCACTGGAGTCTTCACGTCATCACACTTGGCACTTCACCAGGGAAAAGATAAAAAAGCAAGGTTAGGAATCTGATAGCACAGCGATTCAAGAGTAAATACTAGAAAATCTGATTATCGCTGCAGAGGAGGCAACAATCTGGCAGAGGGTGAAGGTTTGAGCTGATCTTTTTATTGGGGGTTGGCCAACCAGCTTAAAGGTGCATTACCACCACCTACTGGACTGGAGCGCTTAACACGGTTAGGAAAAGGAAGCGTTACGACTGGAAAAATAAGATTATTTCTATTATACCTGTTCTTGCCATAAAACTCATCATGTGGCCATAGATTCTGAGTCAGTCTTCAAGTGTTATATGCTTGATGAGTTGATCACAAACAGGTGTGAAAGCCAGGGTTTCCAGAGGACACGAAAGCATGCTCGTGACCCACCAGGACCGTGGCAGTTTCAAAGTAAAGCAACTTGGTTGACCTTTAAAGGAAAAAAAACATAAAAAACTACAACAACCACAACTGTGTTTACAGGGAAATATGCACATAATTTGGAGACTGTACTGGAATGAAGAAATAATTTTTTATTTTATAATTTCATTATTGAAGAACTGTGACATTCACATGGTTTACCAAACACAATCTCAGCTTAGTATGTTAAGCCACTAGCACCACATTTTGGGAAGTAAAAGTCAAAGGAAGTATGTCAAATCTAATTTTTTTCAGTACTTCCATTATTTCCCTTAAAACCATTATTTTAAAGAAACTGTGTATAAAAACTACTAAAACCCCCCCCAAAAAACTAGTGTTGTGCACTTCTAGTATACCATACTAGTAAAAAGAAAAGGAGCAGTCAAACAAGCCAATTGCAAAATGACTGCAACACTGTAAGAATGTAAACAAAAGCAAAATGCACTGATTAACAAATCATTTAACTCTATTTTTAACTGAAATGGGCCAAAGACAACAAAACACAATCTCAAATTACCATGTAATTCTTTTAGGTCTGAAAAGACCGTTATTAATCTTCTCTTTTCTCTTAATCACCTTCCAAAAAAAAACAGAAAAAAAGTTGATCAAAGCAACCTTTTCACCTCCATGCAGGAAATACTGTTAATCCCACTTTCCTGCACAAGCACCTGTCACTCATCTCGTTGTGATTAAGGTGACATCTTTAGCCTGAGGCAGAGGCGATTAGACGCCATGAAGACTGGAAGAGGAGGAGCGGCTGGTTAAAGTTTGATCTGCAGTACAACTTTGAAAGCTGGCTTTAATGAGGTCTCATCAAATTTAATTTCTATTTTGGGGGTTTCTTCCTGTTATAGGCCATTAATGTTTGCTATGCAGATCATATACATCCCCTAAAGCAGAGAAACATCAAAGAAATATTACATTTGAAGTAATTAGCACCAATACAGCTGCCTAATATTGTGTAGGTGCAATATTGTGTAGGGTAGCAGTTTGGACTCTTCACAGATGGTCTGTTACAGTGTATCTCGGGGATGTTTTACTAGATTGGAGTTTGAAGTTGGATCAATGCCTTGGGCTCTTTGTTATTTTCTTCAAGCTGTTCCTGGGGATTTTTTTCTCCGTGTGGTGTTCAGTCACGGTCCTAAAAGGGTAGGTCCCTGCTGTCAGTGAATGCCTTGGTTGGTGTGAAACACTGTTTAAGTGAGAGGTCAAAGTGACATTAATTTAATGTGTATGTGGTTTTAATGTTGTGCCTTATCAAAGAATAAATATGACTTGAGTTTAACTATTACATGATTTTTGTCCTTTTGACTTCTTTGTGTATCTTCTAAATGCACTCTCCTCCCAGGGCATCAAATTTTGTTGCTCTTGTTGTCACAGAGAAACGCTCAAAGTTTCCTTTGGCATAGGTACCTTGATGCACTCTTCACAGGATGCTGCACGCTAACAGTTCTGTTATAAACTAGTAAATGAGCATGATATGGATTCAAATGTGCTTTACAAAATTTAGCCGGTATGTTGAGAATACAAATATGTAAATATAAATAAATATGACAAGTACTTTGGAACAAGCATATGAGACCAATGTTAACATTTTCTGTGCGTCACGGCACCATAGCCAAACAAAACCTTAGGCAAATATCTAAGATAGCCAGCAGCTTTGTCACAATGGCTGGATTTGAAACCCTGGGAATGAGAATAGGCTGCTCTTTCAAACATGTACACACACCTTTTTTTAAACAGGTCATTTTCAGCCCTGTGCAGTAAAGCAGCTCTTCCATAACATATACCAGAGAGACAACAATGAAAACAAAGCCCGGCTCCCTCGTTCCTCTCTGTCTTTTGTATATGGAAACAACAGCTCCTCATCTCCCGTGCCCTTTTCCCTGGCTCTTCACCTTGTTCTCCTCAGTAGCTGTAGAAACAGATGGGCCACTTACACTATTGAATGGCCATTGCAACACTCTCATTGTGGTGCATGATGGTTTTTAGTTGTCTGCCCAATTAGCATATATGTAAAAGCTCTGATTGTTAACTTTTACATGAGGCAGTAATTAACACCAGTGAGCTTCATGTTCACATTTATTATGAAATCTGGACTTTGTGCCCTCAATCATTCCCAAAATTAATCAGAACATTACCTGACTGACTTAGAAAGCTAAATAAAAGGTGTTATACTTATTGTCAGTCCCGGCAAATCCACCGATCCATGTAAATGCAGAGAATTTGTCCAAAAGTTGCAAGGTTTTTGAATCAATCTCATAACCTTCAACTATCAAAACTAGTTTAATGTGTTACGCTGCATGTGTTAGGGTAATATCTGATAAGTGATTCAGAATATCAGATCTAATGAATTCACACCACCATCATGTTCCCTCATGACCTAGAAATGCCAGCGGCTGCAGTCATGGTTTATACTTCATTTCCATCTGTTTGCATTTGCTTTTATGCACTTTGTGGCAATACTGTGTTACAAAACTGTACAACTGATTAAATGATTTCCTGATTTTTACATTATGTAAGAAGTGTAAGATGAAATGATTTGTATGTTTTATTTTTTCTGCATTTCAGGCCACTAGAAGAGAATAGTTTTTTGGGGGGGGAAAAGCATTAAAAAGCGTTGGTTTCCTGTGTATCATCTCACAGAAATTATAAATGGTGCAAATGTTTAAGCAAATCTTCAGAAACATTAATGCATTAGGGAAATTAGCATTAGACAATCTAACCCTGTGATAATTCAAGCTGTGCCATCTGATAAATGTTACAGGGAGTACAGTACACGTGCCACAAGAGGACTTCCAGGTAGTGATCCAAAAGTAACAACCAGATACAAGATGTCTGACATGCTCAAGAATATGACCTTGAACAAGATACTGACAAAACTGAATCTGGTAGTATTTTGTTTTTATTTGTTTGTTGTGGACTTCCTGGCATACTGGAATTTTGTTCATACCACAAAGGTGTTTTGTATTATATTCTACAATGATTCTGAGAAATCATCCATCCTTCCTACTTGCAGGCATAGAAACATCTTTCCTCTTCCTGGCCACCTCCTCCAGCTCTTCAGGGGGGAACACAATGGCTTTTGATCTATACATCCATTTTAGGTCTGGATCATGGAGGCAGCAGTCTCAGCAGAGATACCCAGACCTCTCTCTGGGGTCTCCTCCCAGTGGAACATGGTCGGGAGATCTCACCTAGGATGCGCCCAGGATGCATCCTGGTCAGATGGCCGAACCACGTCAACTGGCTGCTGGCTTTAGTCTCACCCTTCCGAAGAAGTTCATTTCTCTTTCTCATGTTTTTTAGTCACTACCCAGGGTTTGTGACCACACATGAGGGTAGGAAAGTAGATTGACCAGTATATATACAGCTTTGCTTTTACGTTCAGCTCTCTCTTCACAACATATCAGTACAAAGTCTACATTGTAGGTGATGTTATACCCATCTATTTGTCTATCTCCCTCACCACTCTCTCTCACTTATGAAGAAGGCCTTGAGATACTTGGGACAGCAACTCATTTCAATTCAATTTTCAATTCAATTTTATTTATATAGCGCCAAATCACAACAACAGTCGTCTCAAGGCGCTTTAATTCAATTCAATTCAATTTTATTTATATAGCGCCAAATCACAACAACAGTCGCCTCAAGGCGCTTTATATTGTGTAGTAGATCGTACAATAATAGATACAGAGAAAACCCAACAATCATATGACCCCCTATGAGCAAGCACTTTGGCGACAGTGGGAAGGAAAAACTCCCTTTTAACAGGAAGAAACCTCCGGCAGAACCAGGCTCAGGGAGGGGCGGCCATCTGCTGCGACCGGTTGGGGTGAGAGAAGGAAAACAGGATAAAGACATGCTGTGGAAGAGAGACAGAGATTAATAACAGGTATGATTCAATGCAGAGAGGTCTGTTAACACAAAGTGAGTGAGAAAGATGACTGGAAAGGAAAAACTCA
>VUQG01001656.1:36657-46668 GCA_015106755.1 Etia nguti | reverse complement strand
ACAATGCTGTGATTGCAGCCATTCCCCAACTCTCTGTGAATGGTACTCATGGCCATTGATCAGTGGTCTTTGATCAGTGGGTTTTGGTCAGTGGTTGTTGATCAATGGTCATGAGAATTTGCATAATTAAGATTAAGGAACTGACCTCCCAGCCCATTGTTCCTTCAGTGGGCTGGTTTCAGTCGTTATGCAAATGTACTGTTTATAAGATTGGGGAAACCTGCAGTCAGCTGAGACTGAAGAAGTCACTTGGATGAGTGACGAAACGTTTCTCCCACAAAACGCTACGTCCAGATGAACAGAATCAACTTTTGGAGATTTACTTTCCTGGATGATTGAGAATGCATCAAGAAGATATTAGTATTGGTATCAGCGAGACTGGCCCTGTGTTTACTTGGTATCAGATTGATGCCGAGTAAATAAGTATGGCACAGTTCTACATTCAACTGACATCACATTTTAAGATAATGAATGACATTTATCCTTATAAAGAATTACTTAAAGTATGATTCATTATTAATGAGAACATGTGCTAATTTTGCACAAACACAAATTCTTGCTTCATGTTGAGAAATGGATGAAACCAAAGATTTCCTCAGTCCCCGACAGTACAGCATTTGGTTTGATTTGACAAAATAAGAATGACAAACTGTGTTGTAACGTTATTTTGTACATAGCCAAATTTTTCATACACAAAAGTAGGATTACAAAATTACCAAAATTTTGTTATTTTCGTGCATGAACTGAAATGATATATTAAACCTTTAAAATTACTCTAAGGTAATAAACCACAAAACTGTGATATTTTAAAGCACCTTCCCACTGATTTGGATATCTGAGATAAAATGTATCTCCCTTTGTTTTTTTTCTCTCTTCTCAGTGTGACATTTAATTTAATATCACATCCTGTTCATATGCTTGCATCTGTGTAGATGTATATATTCACTGTCTCTGTTATTGTAATCACTGTTCTCTCTGGCAATTGATTGTGTCTTTTGACAGTAATCGCCATATTTGTATTCGTGCTTGAAACATTAAAAAATTATTTTTAAAAAACCCTCCACACACAAACGCCGTTTTGTTTCCTCCTTTTATTTTGAAGGCTCCGATCAGCTTCCGTTTTATTGATGAGTCCGTCCCCTGCAGCGCCACCTGTCTGCCGATGCTGTTGTTTGTTAAATCATCGCCGTGGAGGGGTTGCAGAGGAAGGAGCTGAGACCAGCGGAGATTTTAAATGCGCCGGATCCCGTAGCGCACAGGCGGAGAGCGGGAGGCTTGTGTTGGGATCGACAGATGATAACAAACAGACTGAAGCACCGCTGAGCGCTCGGAGATGGGACAGACACAGTTGTTGTTGGAAGCGCTCCATATCGCCATGAAGACGGCTTCATTTGTTTTCGATTACCTGCAGCCTGCAGCTCGGACCGCTTAAACTTCAGCTTGGTATGAAGCTACGTTATGTGACTTTTCTCTATATTATTAATAGATATCATATACATGTTACATATACCTGCATGGCGCAAACGCAGCGGGTTTCTTTTTTTTTAATATACTGCCTCATGTTTAATTTAATTTAATACACGTTTTTATTTTGACCTAAAATAAGAAAATTGGTTCTTGTGGTTATAACCAGGGTGTCCTCGCGTTCTGGGGAAATACCTCAGTTATAATGCGTAAATTCTGCATTAATCAACGCGACCGTCTTTTTGCTGCCACTCGCAGGCTGAAAGCAGCTGATCTGCTCACCACTCACAGTCCTGTTATTTCCATCTGGAGCTGATGATATGAGAGGCTGCTGGAGGCGGTGATGGAGCTCCAGGAGTTGAGCTGGCTGTGCCTGGTGGGTCTCTTCCTCGCCTCTTTGGTCATCGTGCTGGGATGGTTGTTCCAGTACTCGCTGACTGTGCTGCGGCTGTGGAGAGCCAGGAAGGCAGCAAAGCGGCACAGCAGATCCCCAGCCTGGAGGCAGCACCCCCATCAGGGCTTGGCCGGAGCTTTGTGGGGCTTCCTGCTGAGGATCCGCTCCGGCCGGGATGGACGACCCACATCTGAGGCCGGGGTTAAAGGCTTGTTGACCTCTCTGTTCTCCTTCAAGTCCTTCAGGGAGCTGTTTCAGAGAACCTGGGTCAAGGCTCTGAACGAGCAAGCTTGCAGACATGGGGTGAGTTGAAATCTTTAAGCTTTTAATATATCATATTTAACAAGAGAGCCGATTAAACATGATGCCAGTGTGTGTGCAAAAGAGGTTACTCCATTAAGTGGAGGCATAAATAAGTTAAGCAGGAGCTGATACAGTCGGTGTGCCCGTGTGCAGCTGGAAGTGTGTGTGTAGGCAGAGGAGGTGGAGGTGTGGGAGTTGGAGTGTCTAATCGGTAAGAGGATGGGGGGCAGAGCCTTGCGTAACAGCTCTGATTTAATGCACAAAAGAGTGGAGACGCAAGAGCAGTCAGCACAGCCACAGTAACACCCACACCTCATAAAAATAGTCTTATACCCTCATGGGAAGAAGTAGATGTGTGTTTGATCACACCGGGAAAGAGGCAGAATGAAAAGAATGGCTGTGTCACCCTCCCTTCAGCTCATAACCTTGGCCATCAGTTATAACGCAGCCTAACGCATCAATGTTTGATTCAGTGGGTTCAGTGCTGGAGACAGCCTGCCACTTTGTGTCCAGTGTTCCTAAAGGTCTTTCTGCCTTTAAGTCGTTCTTTTATCTGTGTGAATCAAAGTCAGACGGAGGTGGCTCCTCTACACCCCCCACTTTTAAATCCGTGTGTGTTTATCGAGAGATGAGTTGGCGGGGAGTTTAAAGGGGTCAGACAAGATCAATCACATGCATTGAACATCTACAAAAAACAGCACTTGTTTTCTGATTTGTGAGGGTCAGCTAACCTTTGTTGATTGAGAGCTCATCTGCAGATGTCCAGAGTAAACATCTTCCAAAGGAGAGCATTTATTCAGAAATAATACAATTAAAATTATTGCAATGCAAGTATTTGGTTTTCTTTAAAAGATCACCTGTTTTCATAACGGAGGCACCTATTTCAGGCACCTGATTCTCTTTCCGTCTTTTCTTGTGACCCCAGACTGACCCCACGAAGTCAGGATCAGGGCCTTACCATCTGTTTCAGGTCATTAATGGCATTATGTGACAGATAAGAATCGAAACATCTAAATGAGAGCACAGAGCTTTGAACACTGCTTGCCTCGCCTTTCTTTGAATTGGAGGTACAATCACAGCCACTTTATTAGGTACACCTGCTCAGTTATATTTTATCATCTTTTTAGCCAATTAAATAGCAGCATTTTGGCATGTAGACATGGTGAAGACAGCCTGTTGAAGTTCAAACTGAGCAAACTGAGTGGTTGCTGAACGGGTGAAAATGCCTTTTTGATGCCAGAGTTTAGAGGAAAATGGTCAGACTGCTACAAGCTGATAGAGGGGTAGCAATAATGCAAATAGCCACTTGTTACAACCAAGGTGTGCAGAAGAGCATCTTTGGGCCACAGCAGCAGAAGACCACACCAGGCCTCTCCTGTCAGCTAAGAACAGGAATCTGAAGCTACAGATTATATAGGCTCTGGTCTGATGAGTCTCAATTTCAGCTACAAAATTTGGATGGTAGGGTCACAACATGAAAACATGGTTCCATCCTCGACTGTATGAATGGGATATTGTCTTGGCTCACTTTGAGCCCCTTAGTACCAACTGAACATCATTTAAATGCCACAGCCCATTTAAGTATTGTTGGTGATAGTGCATTATCCTGGAAGCAACCATGTCACAAAGCTCAGAACATCTCAATCGTATTTCTTAAACACAACAATGAGCTCACTGTACTTGAATGACCCCCACAATCACCAGATCTCAACCCAATAGCCTTTGAGATGCGGTTGGATGGGAGAGTCACATCATGGATGAGCAGCTGATAAATCTGCATCAACTGCGTGATGCTATCATGTCAACATGGACCAAAATCTCTGAGGAATGTTCCCAGCCGCTCGTGGAATCCATGCCACACAGAATTTGGGCAGCTCTACAGGCAAAAGGTGTACCTAATAAAGTGGCAGATAAATGTACGTTATCTGCACTTTGTATATGTTTTGTATGGAGGAGTAAGTCTGTTGAGCTTTCACGACACCTGCTTTCATATAGCCCCATTTTGTGCTGGTAGTCAGAGGTCCCTGTGGTGTAGTGGATCTTTTTTCTTCACTATATTGCTGAAATTACGACCTGTCAGGCGAGTTATCTCACTATGACTTCAGCTGGCTGATCTGCTTTGACCTTTGACGCTCTCATTTACTAAGACACTCAAACGCTGGAGTGAACCTTGGGTGAGCGTTTAGTGGTAGTTTCCAGGTGCCGAGCATGCTGTATTCACCTTCATAAAAAGTTTTATGATTTTGAAATATTTCAAAGATAAATAGCATTGTCACCTGTCTGTAATTGCACATGGCTCATTTATAGTCACATGAACTGCATGTGTGCTATCTGTGACCCCTGTACCACCTTATGAAATGCATTCAGACCATAGTAAAGGAACTTTCAGTTAGACTAGAAAGGTGCAGAAAAAGGGTGATTAAAGTGTCTAAAGTTCACTAGGAGGTGATTTTATAACACTGGGCAAGCGAGTCAGTGTTGGAGGACACGGAGACAAGCTGGCTGTGTGTGTTTGTCCATTGGGTGTTTAGTTTGTGAGCTGAGTGTGTGAACCAGAGCTTCCCGAGTTCACTCATCACAATAAAATATCTGCTAGTCATACTGTCTGCAAACACAGCAAGCTGTTGTTCTAAATGTGTCTGGGCCGTATGCAAATCAGTGTGAGTTTCTTAATGAACCTTTGAACATTGCTCTTAAGTACCAAATCACCAGTGTGCCTTGTTTCAAAGATATACCCACAGGATGTAATCTAAGAAGCAGTCTTTATCTTGAAACTTAGAGGGCACATGCTTTGGTCTCCATAGTGTCCTTTTTAACATCAACAACAGGTGCATTGGATGTGACAGTATTCAATTGTTCATTATTAAGTAGTATCGTGTTCTATTAGCCAGTTAACTGCGTCTTAGCTGTATTATGTTCACCTCCCACGTAAAAACCAGACTGGAAAAACCTGCTGTAAGGGACTGTGGAGATACGGCAAGCATTAGGTGGCAAGAAACTTGTCGCCTTACATTCTTTGCTTCTCACATACAGTGAGGCTACTCCACCTGCCAGCCAGGTTTCTGTGGCCACTCTGAAAACAGACACGGGAACATATATTATGGTCCCAAAGACTCATATTCTCCTCTGACTTGCAATTCATGATTGTGTTTCTACACCGGGCAAAACATGAGCTTCCCCGGAGGAACACAGCACCGGGGAAGTGGTGCTTCAGTGTCATCGTGGGGATTAGTACACAAATCCTTTATAGCATTAACCTAAGTACTTTTCCGGCACTTAAGATTGATGGTGACAGAGGTCTTTAAATAATTACTATGCTGAAATTTATCCAAATAAAGGCAAGCTGACTGAGCATGCAAGGTCAAGTTGGAGCAACAGAAAGAGTTCATCAAACGTTCCACCAGTCAGCAAGTTGTATTTTTACTGATTTATTCTTTCCCAGTAATTATTTTAATCTATACGTGCTAACAGTCCCCGAAAGTTCCTGTGGAGATTAACCCCAGTTAGCACTAACAGTCCCATTTAATCTGTTAAAATGATCACATTAACAATACTTTTCATTTGTCATAAAACTTCCTTCCTGTTGTATTTTATCACAGAGTGATAAAACAGGTGGACCACCATACATAAACTGGCTTTTGGATGTCACCATGTTGTTTCTTTGGAGCCTGATTATAGACTATGAAGACTTGAAGTTAACAAACAACCTCATAAAGTTATTAGTAAAATAAACCAAGTGAGGAATAAGATCACTGTCTCATAGCTTCTATACAGCTGAACGTCTTTTTGAGAGTGAAAGGAGCTGCTTGTGCTGTTCATCAGAAAGAATCAAAGCTTAAGCCATTTCCACAGCTTTATTTTCAGACCTGGTGGCTACGTGAATTTTCTTTCATACAGTCTATACATTTTATTTACATTACCTAGCCGGGAGTCCCTACATGGCACAGATTCGCCACTAACTACACAGCTATGAGCTGGTGGCTCTGTTGCGTAGCTCACTTGAAGTCAGGAAACAATAAATTCTTAAAATGTCACCTGGTTCTGAGTTCAAGATTGTGCCTTAGCTTAATACAGGGAAAACTGGTTTTATACTCACATTATGGAGTAAAATAGTTGAAATAACGGGCACTGTGATCTAGCCTGCTATTGTGACCTTACCACGTAAAGTTTTTAAGACTTTGCTGCTCTTCAGATCATTGTGAAAGTTGATATTTTAGAATGCAGGTTTTTGGTTTGATGTACTCTTAAATTTTGGCACTTGTTGCCACATTGAAAAGAGATCACTGAAACAAAAAGTGCCGTAAGGTGTTTTTTTCCCCTGATATCTTCCTGCGTGTCAGTGACGTGACTGTGCAGTTTTGAACGTCCCTCATCCCGGAAGGCTGACTCGGGCGTGCTTGTCGATATTTTGTTGACTGCAGCGGGGAGTGATGTAAGGCCAGGAATCCTCTTGCTGTTTCGCTCATTTTGAGTGTTGTCACAGTGCTCTGTCCTTGTAGCAAAACATTCCAGAGGGCAGACCCAACCCTGACCCTGATGTCCAGCATTTGAAACAACAAGATGAGACACACACACACACAAAAAAAAGATTCAGAGCTGAGTACTGACACCGGGTTTGGGCTTGTTACATAAACGGCAACAAATGTCTCATACTAATGCCTCATCCTTTTGTAGTGAGGTTGCAGGATATTGAGGCAGCTAATGAGGGCAACTTATATAAATTTAATACGACTTGAAAGTACATTTGTCCTGCAGAACGGCACAGCTCAGAATGCTTATACTACCCAAATAGACTGTTGTGTGAGGAGAGAAAGAAGCTAGGTATCCTGCTCCATCTGCCTTTTTCTTTGCAGATACTTAAAGCCATGAAGTTTCATTTTCTGTCTCTGACACGCAGTATCTGATATAGATTAGAGAAGACAATTGCAAACCCAGGGTAAACAGGTGGAGCACCAGCCATGCTTCATTCTTCTTCACGGTTTTAAAAGATAAACCGAGTCTACCCCTTTTCTCAGTAACTAATGCTTGTTACCACCAGCTCCACCCCACCCCCTTCTCACGCTTCGTCTGTCCTTGTAGTCCACCGAGGGCCCCGAGGCTTCATTACAGCTCGTTGCTGCGATGTTAACAGAAGGATGTCATCTCTGATGTCTTCCTGCGTCAGATTCTAGTGATTTTTACATCCTGCACTATTATCTCGAATGCTTACTTCTAACACCGACTATAACTACGTCTGATCTGACATAAATTGTGTAGCATGGTTTTATTTAAACATCGGCAGCAGCATGTCTGTGTTTTTGGTCTCTTCCTGTAGCTTTGGGGCGTAATCCCATGATGCAGACTCAGTTCTCAGTTGTTTACCCAGCAAAAATGTCCTGTCTGTTGAAGTATTTACCGCGTGAGCCTCTGGATATAATCTTGCCTCAGAAGAAATGACTTGATATGGAGCTACTCAGATGTCTCTGGCTGGATTAGTTTGTAGAGGAGTCTTGAAGGACTGGACTGGTTGGCCGCCCCAGACGTGCAGATCATAAGGCATCAGCAGCCTGTGTGTGCAGCTGACACATGCTGTCAAGCCATCATTACTGGTGGTAGGGTGGTAGTGGTAGGGGAGGACAAAACGAGCGTACATCTGCAGGGAAGGAAGCTCCCTGTATATTCACAATCTGCAATTATAAAGAGCCTGGTGAATAGCTTGAGGACACAGTTCACTTCTTCTCCCTCTGAGAGCTGCTGGTAGATGATTAAATCCCTATGATTATTCTCAAGTAGGTTCCTTCTTAACAACAGGGGACATTAAACACTCAGCGCTGATTTGATACCATAGTGCAGGAAACCAACCTTTTTATCCTTTAGTCAGAGCTAATAATGAGCTCCATCTTCACCAGCCAGTTTTATTTGAACAGCCAAAATCTACTATTATGCCAACTTCTTTCTGAGGCTGCTATGACTCAGCATTTAAATAGGTACAACTAATATTCAACATGTAAATTTAATAGTACCTGAACAAATTCTGAAGTGGAGATGGATTACTGGATACTGAATGTACTACTCTCTTTCCAGATTCACTGCAGCTTTTTACAATCCGTAGAAAAAAAAGTTTTAATGGGGCTCGGTGCAGTCCCGTAAAATGCTAAGAACACTCCCTGATTCAGTAGTTTCTAAAAGAGTCTATAGCAGTAATAACTTGCAGCACTCGTTTTTTTATTCAACATTATCACTCTCACACATCACTCTGGAGGAATTTTGGACCACTTTGTACAACTGCTTCAGTCCATCAAGGTTTCCAGGCATTTGTTTATGCACGGCTTTCTTTAGATTCAATTTTTTCAGCCAATTTGCTTGTTGATATTCTGCTATGATTGAAATCTGTTGCATGATACATTTCAGCCAAGTTTTGTCTGTCAGATGGATGGCCTTCTATTTGACTGTAGAATACTTTGGTGTACAGAGGAGTTCACTGTGAACTGAAAGACTACGGGGTACCCGCACCTTGGGGGTGCAAAACACAGGAAGCCCATATCATTACCCCTCCATCACCGTGCTCGTGCTGTGTTAGGTGTTTTCCAAATGTTTCGGTGCATTGTTCCCGAAACCTTATGATTTGTTCAGATGCAGCTTTGCAAAGCTAAGCTGCCATGTTTCTTTTAAATAACCCTTCCAAACAAGCCACACTGGTTCAGTCTTTTTCTAGCTGTACTGCCATGAACTTTTAACATTTAACATGCTACCTGATGCCTGTAGAGTCTGAGATGTAGTTCTTGGGTTTGCATAGTCTGAGCATTGCATACTCTGACCTTGGGGTGAAAATGCTGGTATGTCCACAGGAGTGGACATACCAACAAAGTGTATTTGATTAGCAAAGTGCATTTGATCAGCATTTGATTAGCAAAGTGCATTTGATCAGCAGCACCTGGCTGCTAGTTCTTTTCTTAATTCCTCTTAAGTTTTTCACAGAACTACAGTGAAACCTGTGACAGCTTTCACATGGTGGGTGTTGGACTCCACCAGGGCTGCCCTTTGTGACCGATTCTGTTCGGAATTTTTATAGACAGAATTTCTAGGTGTAGCCAAGTGGCGGAAGGCTTCCACATGGATGGTCTCAGAATCTTGTCTCTGCTTTTCGCAGATGATGTGGTTCTGTTGGCTTCATCAGGTGGTGGCCTCTAGCTTGCACTGGAGCGGTTCGCAGCCTGCTGTGAAGAGGCAGGAATGAGAATCAGCACCATGGTCCTCAGCAGGAAAAGGGTGGAGTGCCCTCTCCTGGTCAGGGATGAGTTACTGCCCCAAGTGGAGGAGTTTAAGCATCTCGGGGTCTTGTTCACGAGTGAGGGGAGAGGGGAGCGGCAGATCGACAGACAGATTGGTGCTGCAGCTGCAATGATGTGAACACTGTACTGGTCTGTCGTGGTGAAGCGAGAGCTATGCGTAAAAAGCGAGTGTAAGAAAATGGATGGATGGATATTTGGTATATGTCTAACTAGTGAATTAGTTAAAAATATTGTCAGTGAAAATCATCTGCTCAGTGGGTAGTTTCAGGTATATTAAATAGAACATGACGTCCATTTTGTAAATTCAGTTCAATTCTAACATTTAGAAAGAACAATTATCTAGGATCAGCTTCAAGTAATTAGCTAATCGCTTACAGTTTCCTTTGTTTCTCAGTCAGATACACCCCTAACCTGTCACATCCAGTTTCAAATCACTAAGATGGCAATAGTAAAACCCTCTTGGATCGAAGCTTCATAGCAAGCAGTGGGTAAAGTCACAGTGGCTCCATCCATCTTTTATACAGTCTAAACAAAAATTTTAGTTGCATTATTGATAGAAGAAGTGTAGACAGTAGATAT
>VUQG01001656.1:16822-33315 GCA_015106755.1 Etia nguti | reverse complement strand
TTCCCCCCCCCCCCCCCCCCCCCCGCCCCGTCTACCTCCATCAGGTTGTGGCGTGCCTGGAGGAGGTGGAGGATGAGGGGCTGCTGATATCCTGGAGTCTTTCCAAGCAGCCGTCGTTTTCTCTGACCGTGTCTCCATGCAAACTGCAGAGACAGGTGGGGACGCTGTTAATGGCACTAATTTGATGTCAGTGACTGTCACATTTTTCAAATTAAAAGCATGCATGTGTTATTAAAAAAAAAAAAAGGAAACGGACATTAAAAAATTTCCCGTTGCTAATTTGTCTGCTTCATAAACCAGCATGCGCTGTTTTGCATGCAAGTGACTTTCCATCCCATTAAACCCATGATGAGTCACGAAGGAAGTGCCATTTTTTAATATTGTTATATAAATGAGCATGCCATTAAATGCCATTTGTCTGAGGAAGTAACAACGTTAATAAAATAAAAAGGAAACAAATACTTAGCACAAGACATTGTGTTGACTAATGACGTCCACCGTATGGGAATATAACAAGCCCACGTTTTATACGGTGTAGCAAGCCCAGTGTGAGTGAAGTATCAAGGCTGGTTCAGCCCCTCAGAGGTGAAAATGCTTTCAGATTAAAGCTACAATAATTTTTTTCCTTTGGGATCCTGTTAGAAATGAGATGAAATAAATTAACCCTCAGTTTGTGCCTGTAGTTAGTTTGGTTCAGTGGGTGTTGGTTAACTATCACTGAGTAATAAGTGTATTTTTCTTCCTCACAGGGCACTGTGGGTGAAGCAGACATAGACACAATTAAGGGTCTGATAGAAGATACTCTGTTCAGCACTCAGCCAGCCATGGTCCTCAATCTCAGGATGTCCAGTCCTTTTGTGAGAAATTTACTGCCTTTAATGAGACAAATTAATTAAAAGGTGTATATATTATATAATAAAATAGATGATGTGCTTAAAGCTGTTTCACTGTTGAGCTCTCCACCCCCCTTTCTGCATACTCCCAGGCCCCCATGGACAGTCTCTCAGTGGGATTGAACTCTGTATCCCAGAGTGTCTTGGTGAGACGACTACTCCTCCGGCAGCTCAGGGCGACCTTAAGTAAAGGTCAGATATTTTCCCCCAGCGTCAGATCATTTCCGCACAGCTTCCTGCTGATTACCGAAGTCTCACTGCGTCATTGTGTGTTTTGCAGGTCAGTGGTCTAAATCAGGGGAGCTGTGCTGTGTCCTGAGCCTGGACCGACCCTCTACAGAGAGAACAACCCGCTTCCTGCCTGTGCCCAGCACTGCCAATACTGCACTCGAATGGAGTGAAGATATTACTCTGTAAGCTGCCGTGTTAAAAACCAGATTCATGTTAGATTCAGGGTGAAATGATTGTGATGCATTTACAGGCGACCTATTGGCCTCATTTGCAGCCCCCATTTTATTCCTGCACTTTGCTAGAGCAGCTTTGCATGATTCACAGTTTAAAATAATCCTTGTTTCTTCTGATTGGCTGCCCTTTACAACCAGAGGGTCTGAACAGCAGGTGGTGGAGCTGCTGTCCTCACAGCCAGAGCTCTCTCTCACAAATCCAAGCGTAGAAAGAAATGTCTGAACTGGGTGTTAAGCCTGGTCTGAAGACTAGACCTCATTATGAAACTTTTGGTCAGGTTTAACATGAGCCTCCACCTCTGTGACAGCATATATAATACAGAAAACAAGGGAAAGCATAATAAGTCAACATTAAAGCTTCTAGCTGTGAGTGAACGAGTCCTACAAGACTACAATATTTTCTTCTAAACTTCTTCTAAAGTTGCAACAGTTTTGGGGATCTTTCATTTAATGCTCTAATTCAGATTTAGCAACATTAGAATTTCTTCAAAATCTTTTTATTAGTATTAATGTTCCAGAGAAGTAATGGCTGTAGAAAGAAACTGCATTATTCAAATTATTTAATTGAAATAATAATACTTGGATAATGGAGTTTCACTGTAATGCTAACTCATTTGTCCTGTGTGTTTGAAGGGAGCTGGGCCCAGAAACCAAAGAGCTGAGAGTTAGACTTCTGGAGCGGAGCGGCAAACGGGAACGTAAGGCATAGTTCAATAGCAATTTACTACTGGCTGCTGCTCAGAAACCTGATCAGCAGGAACATATTACAGCTTAAGCAAAGTCATCAGTGCTGAAAATGCAGTACTGGCAGACTCACAGTCTTTGTTAGCATTTTGTGATGTCTGGGGAAGCTCTTGTTTTGGCCTCAGAACTACAGTAAAAGGAGAGACCTTTTTGCTTTTTTATACAATTGTTTATATTCTTTTTGTGTTTAAATGGGATTAGAATTCCTGTTGGGTCACGCCTCCATTGCCTTGGACATCGAGGGCAAAGTTCCGACTGGGCAGCAGGTATTGTCCATGAGGTCCGGCCAAGACTTAACGCCAAACGCTGTCATCACCGCTGAGGTGAGTGACCAGATGAGTTAGATTTTTGTAAGAGTGTAGGGAATTCTTACTTGTGCTTTGACGCATAACGAAAGTTGCAATACAGTTTACTATCTAGATCTGGACTTTATCAAAGAGTCCCAACAAAAGAGGCAGTGTTGTGTAACAGCTGATACAAAATCCATCTCTTGTAGACTTTCGAGCAGCCAACTTTTTGCTCTTTTTTTTGTGCCTTTCTTGCAGTCCACATTGTCTTTAAAGAGAGAGAAAATGAGCATAAACGTGCTTTGTCTCTGTAGGGTAACATTTCATTTGGCAAATTCTGTCATTCCTTAATAAATTAATTTTCAATCGAATTCAGTTCAATTCAGTTTATATATATATATAGAGAGAGCCAAAGCACAACAACAGTTGCCTTAAGGTGTTTTATATTATTATATATTATATTATATAAAGACCTTAAAGTAATACAGAAAAAAAGACCAACAATCAGGCAGTTGTCTTTGAGCAAGCGCTTGTTGACGGTGGGAAGGAAAAACTCCCGTTTAACAGGAAGAAACCTCCAGCAGAACCAGGCTCATACACTTTTTGTTTTTTTTTCCTCTTCCAGCTGTTGTACCAAGAAACAGAGGAGCCTAGCAGTTCCCACAAAGCTCTGCTACTTCGCTCCTCTCTCACCCCCACCAAGAAAGTTGACGTGGACCGAACCATCATGCCAGACGGAACCATCGTCACCACTGTCACGACGGTCCAGTCCCGACTTAAACTCGATCGCAGTCCAGGTGCGTTTGACAAAGCAAAGCATGTCACCAAATCAGGCAGGGCATCCGCACGACACGTTTTTTTTAGTAGTGTTAATAATATGAAATGAAATAGCAGTGTTCCCTTTCAGGTGACTCCCCGTTGCGTTCTCCGTCTAAAGTGGAGGTGAATGAGAAGAAACCCACCGTCCTGCCTGATAGCAGAAGCAGCAGCAGCAGCCCCAACCTGAGCAGTGAGTTCTACCCTGAAAACCAGATTTGTTTTACATAACAGATGCAAAGTAGGATAAGCAACACGCAGCAGAGTAACACGAGTCGAGAGGAATGCACTCTGAGTACGCATCGTGTGCTCCATGCAGGTAATCCCTTTCAAAAGCATCACATAACTCGCACATGGGTTGGAGTTACGTGCTGTTTTTGGTGCACCGGGAAGCTAATCGCTGACACAAAACAGATAAAAGATAAACACAAATTGATATGTAGTGCAACAGCAGTTAATTCAGCAATATATAAAAAAAAAATAGTACATGGCGGTCTACTAGTATAGTGCTGATTTACATATTTGTGTTTTTTGTTGCTCAGAGAGCAGCCGCCTCTCTAATGGCCTGGATCCTGTTGCAGAAACCGCCATACGGCAGCTGACAGAGTCTGCGTCCAGAGCAGCACGGAAGACACCGACGAAAAGGAGCACGCTAATCATCTCGGGCGTGTCAAAGGTCAGAGAGTGAAAACGGCGTCTTTCTAGACACATGCTTTGAGTTTGATTTGAAAACTTCAGCTATTTTGTGGTTTTCAGCATGATATCAGTTACCTGTATAATGATTGACAAGAAATAGTCCAAACTTCAGTCTTTATATTAAATGAGCTGTAAGCCTTAACTGCTGCTACTGGGACTCTACTGTAAAATACAATGAGGAGCCAGGCAGAATGAGTGTGATCCAAATTTAGTCCACAGCCCCCCCACTGGACCACTTTATAGAAGAATGAGAATCTTCTGACCTGATTTTTGCCCGAGAATCTGTGAAAATGCATCAAGAGCACTTGACAACCTCACTAAATGAAAGTGTGCTGATAATTGTGATACTCTGAGAGTACTCACATATACATACACTTTGGTATATTTGAATTTAATCGTCATATACTGGGTTTATCTTACAGGCAGTGCATGTAGCTTATGATTTCAGTAGTGACATACATTTCTCTGCTTCAGGTTCCACTCTCTGAAGATAACTGTGCATTATCAAGTGGCTACGCTGCAGCCATGGACGCAGCCATGCACGGCAACCATTACGGGTCAGGGCGTGACCATGACCCAGATGAAACCACGCCCTCTGACGTATCAGAGCGTCCTTCTGTGGACGATGTGGAATCAGATACTGGCTCTACTGGTGCCTTGGAAACCCGCAGTCTCAAGGACCATAAAGGTAACGCAGGCAATCTGTGCTGTAAAGAATCAGAAGTCCAGTTCTCAGTAGCGTCTCGCAGAAAAGTGTAAAAACATTATTCAGCTATTGAAATATTCTGTAAATTATTCAAATGCATGTTTCTTTTTTTGTCATTAAAGCAGAATTTCAAGAACAGGTTTACATTTTTTTGTTTTTCAATCTAACAGAAGTTTTCCTTTTAAAGTTCATTTTCATGTCTCACTGTTTTGTTTTGTTTTTGATTAAAAACGGCACAGTGTATTTTATATGCAAACAAATATTTCATAGCCTTACGTAACATCAGGACTTCAGGTTCAATTCACAGATTTACCACAGTCAATTCCTCTACTGCTGCTGCCCTCTAGAGGCCATACTGCAGTATCTACAAAACCAAACTAATGTGTGTGTGTTTGTAATTTAATTTATTTTTTTCATGCAATATGATTACATTTGAATGGTGAGGCAGAGGAGTGGGAGAAGCAGTAATATGTAAAAGTCTTAAACCACCCCTCATTTCTTTATATTTTGCTTCCAAGGAGCCAGAGTTTACTGAAATTTTAAAGTGCTTTTAAACAATAGTTATCCGACCTTTCTGAAGGTCTTTCGAAGTTTTCTTTGGACGTTTTCTGCTTCTTCACTCATTTTCAGTCCATTTCATGTATCGGACTGTTTTCAGAGGAATGTTTTTTCTTCTTTTAGTTTGGTAAGCTACGTTACACTGACCTATGAATCGTTCAAGCATAAAAAGGCTCCTAACTCAAGGGATGAGTCAGTGTTGTGTCTACACATAACAGAGAACTTAGAGAGCCAGTTTTGAATGATGTCTTCAGGCACTTTGTTATCAGCAGCCTGTCGCAAAAATGCATGGATTGTTTGTCATGTATGTCGTGAAATAATTGAATTCATATGTGAAACTAGTAGTAACTCCATAATGCGTTTCCTGTCTGTTTCCTGCAGTGGGCTTCTTGCAGAGCGGGACGAAGCTGCTTTTCCGCAGAAGACATCGAGAGAAGGAGTCCTGCCTCAGCCAGTCCCACGAAGACATCTCCAACATGGGCAATAACTTCACCGCCGCACCAAACATCAGCCGTAAAAAGTCTGGCAGCTTCTCCCGGCGCCTAATCAAACGCTTCTCCTTCCGCTCTTCTGGCAAATCAAAAGGCAAGGCTGCCAACGGAGGAGCGAGCGCACTGGATAACTAATTCTCGAGGCCAGCAGACATGGACACGAGCCATCCTGAGAGCGTTCTCTGTTATCACTACACTTCAGCACGCCCCAGGTGGGTTGTCAGCTGCACGGCTTTAAAGGAGGATACCTCTGGGAGGGCTCCCCTGTGGATAGAAGATTTTGCACTTTCAGGACAGAAGTCTCATTTAATCACATCGCTGAAACTAAATCGCGACTCTGAATTGTTGTTAAATTTGAGGAGAAATCTGCTGCTCGGTGGAGGAGAGGGGAGTAGCTACAAAGAAATGTTCCGTGCTTCTGGGATTGGTGGACTGGCACTGGTGGTGAAAACACTCCTAAACGTTTTAATGATGTAAAATGCCACTATGCTCTTGGCTGCACTTTTGACTTTTTATTTTTTTTAACAGCACATATACAAAATGTGCTGGTTGTTAAAGTGTAATTTATTAATATGTTGGACTCAATAAACAAGTGCTATTTATTTGAACCCCTACAACTAGTCATCATAGCTGCGTTACACTATAATATAGAGACATTAAGGTGTGTTTTCCATGCAAATGTGATTTTCAACGCATAGTTTTAAGTAAGTTTTAAAAAAAATGTCTTGATCTAGCTATAATGTCCATTCATGATTGCTTCAACATTGGTTATAGAATAATGTTAAATGTTGTATCTTATATAAAAACCCGAAAAAATCATATTGTACTTTTATTTTTACAAAGGTGCTTTCTTTGGAGTATCATATCTTCACTTTGCTTTTGAAAATCTAACCAGCCACCTTATTTATCAAGCCAGGAGGTGATTTTTAAACTTTTGAAAGTCTCGCAGTCTTCTGTCGGGGGTTAAACAGCAATGCGATCAGGCGTGCTCTCCTCTTCTACAGACTTCTTTGTTGTAATAGCTATCATTACTGTGCAGGACATGTTGTGTTAAATGCCTCAAAAGGGTTGCGGGTGAAAACGTTTGCAGAGAATGCTGACATGTGATTAGTTCCTAATAATGAACTAATATAGTAAAGCATTTCCTGTGTGAACATTTGGGATTGTTATTATAATGTAATATTTTTTAGATATATGTAAGTCACACTAAACTATTTCTGCAGTTTATATTTAAAAAAAAAAAAAAGGAGCTTAGTGTATCTCAGTGTTCACTAATGCTGCGCTCAGGCAAAGCAAGAGGACTCGGTGTGGGGTAGAGTTAAAATACGGTACTCAGGGTTTTAATGAAATCTACTAGCAGCCACAGGTTTTAAGAAAGCGTCTGCATACTTTGAAGGTAAATAGATCCAGTATGTGAAGTTGTACATATGTTTTAGGGCCAATTGAGTCTTGTCTGAAAACATGAAAATAATCTTTTAACTGACTGCATTACCTATGAGACTTCAGAAAAACCAAACTTAATAAATGGTTGTTTTTTTAATTATAATTTTTTTTCTTTAATAAAAGGATTTTGACAGGGGTGGAGGTGGAGGCTCTGTTGTCGAGGGGCATGTGCTTTACAAAAACTATTCAAAATGCTGAAGAAGAGAACAAAGCCTCTTCATCGTCTAAAGGCACATAAAGCAAACATTATGAATAAAGATTTGTGGCTGTATTGTGAAACAAAAAGTGGCTGCAAAATTGATGACTTCTGTTATATTTTAAATATTTAATTTATTGCAAATAAATTATTTTTTAAGCATCATCTTTGTACCTGAGATTTTTAGAAAAACAAAACTGTTTTTGCACCCAAAGCTCTTTATTCAACCTGCATCATTCACCCATTCACTTTTTTCCTATGCTTAAGTGCTTTCTATCTAACATTTAGACACAGATGAATACATTGGAGAACAACTTAGGGTTAGTATCTTACCCAAGGATATTTGGCAAGAAGACTGGAGCAGCCAGGGATTGAACCAGTGGGCCACTGGGCAGGGGTGCTTGTCCTTGTATCTCCTTGACTCACTGCCTGTACATTGGGGTCTTTTTTGGTGGGCGAGAGGGTTGCTTCTCTGCGTCTTTGGGGAATAGCCTGTTCTTGGATGACATTTCAAAGAATCCAGTTATCTAAAAAACATAGCAGAGGATGGTCTTGATGCATTCTCAATCATCCAGGTAAGTAAATCCCCAAAAAGTTGATTCTGTTCGTAGCGTTTTCAGTGGCAGAAATTTTTCGTCACTCATCCAAGAAACGTTTCTGCCACTGAAAATGCTACGAACAGATGAACAGAATCAACTTTTTGGGGATAGCAGAGGATGGTTTCAATCCACAGCTCCACTCCGTTCACACACACCCCAGATGGGACTTGAACCCACAATCCCTGGCTTAGGAGGCCAGTGCCTTATCCATTAGGCCACTGGGGCTATACATGGATAAAAAGAATTGAACATAAGCCCTTATCTTCCTAGTCAGTTTCTAACCACAGGTTGCCAATAATAATGCCTGTGGTGTCTGCACAGCTACACTACACTTTCAGTGAACTGAAAGATGTCATTGTAAGTGAACGTTAATGATAAATAACTAGTACGTTTTTGTGGCACTTTGACCTACTTTGAAACACCCAGCTCTAACAGTGAAAATGATAAAACCAGTGGCATTAAGGCATCAGTCTGCTAATATATTAATAACAATATGTGCCTTTCACTTGTACAATTACTATTGATATATCACACACAAAAAATATCCATCTATGACCCTGTCTTGTGTGACATTTCAGGCGGTCTTGGTGGGGGTGGCCTGCTAGCATGGGGGCCCCAAGTAATTGCTTAGTCTGCTAATGCTGCTTGCTGGCTCTCAGTTATACACAGTTAATGTGTTTTCATCAAAATTAAATTTACTTGAAAATGTGCACAAAAGAAATGTGGTTCCAGCTGTGATTAGCGATAAAGGACAGACCAGATACATGCATGGCATATAAACCACACGGGACACATAGTGCAGAGTAAGGCACTCACATACTCTATGGCTATTAAACTTGTTCTTAGTTTAAATATCTGAAGATGATAAAGACAAGGACTGCTGTTGTTAAGTTTGAGAAGAGTACATTTCCTCTCAGACCTGCATGGCATTCAGGTCAATAGGTCTTTGTTTGCATGCAGTGGGGGATGGTGTCCTGTAGTTTGCAGGACTCCACTGGTGTCTTGCAGGCCTCTCCATACTGATGGTCTTGAGATGAGAGCCCCTTTACAGCATTTTTTTTCATTCAAGGGTAGCTCCTTTTGGAAGCAGTTTGGTTTTCAGTTTAGTTGTTATTGTTAAAATATTTAGCTTTTGTTTAGTATTAGATTTATTTATTTATAAGATACTTGTTAGAGAAAGATTTAACGAATTCTGAATAGGTATTACAGTTGGAATATAAAAATGTCTACATGAGACTCATTTATGTAGACACACTAGTCTAAATAAATGTGTATATATGCCCATTACATCTATGGACGGGTGGGCAGATTTGATCAATGAGTAAATCTAAAAACATTTCCTGTAAACATTTTGATTGAGCGAGTTTTGTTGGTACACAATAATGTTTTTTTTTCTTTTTTTTTAACTTCAGTGAAATTATTAGTCGTAACCATCTTTATATTTTAGTGTAAAGTGTAATAATTTTGGCACACAGATCCTCGGTGTAATTGCCACGCTATCAACACTTCGTCCAGGTTTTTGCACTGCTCAGCGTGTACGAAGCTTGGCTTCCTTAAATGTTCCATTTAACTTTTACCGCAGAGCTGGTCTCCGCGCCAAAAAATTTAAAGTTGGAGGGAAAATAGTCGATTGGCTTTCTGGCTCCTCCTTTTTACTTTTGACCCACTGACAGAGAGCAGTGACAGTAACAGCCAATCGACCGTGATTCTTCCTTTAAGGCTCCATCGTGATTGTTCACAAGCCAGGAGAGATCCACCAATAGTCATTCATTTCCTCTACGAAGTTCCTCTCAGAGCCAATCAGAAAACAGTACTTTTATTTCCTAACCCAATGGCGGGTTAGGGCGGGACAACGTGTGAGGTTTATATGTAGGTTGTGCAGCAATTTCTTCTTCATCACTAGCAAACCAACGACTGCTGTGGTTCGATTGAAAAGAGCTATTTAAGTAACCAACAATGTCTGGAAGAGGTAAAACTGGAGCAAAGGCCCGTGCTAAGGCTAAGACCCGTAGCTCTCGCGCCGGTCTACAGTTCCCCGTGGGCCGTGTCCACCGTCTTCTCCGCAAGGGAAACTACGCAGAGAGAGTTGGCGCCGGGGCCCCAGTTTACCTGGCCGCCGTCCTGGAGTACCTTACCGCTGAGATCCTGGAGTTGGCTGGCAATGCCGCCAGAGACAACAAGAAGACTCGTATCATCCCTCGTCACCTCCAGCTGGCTGTACGCAACGACGAGGAGCTCAACAAACTCCTCGGTGGCGTGACCATCGCACAGGGAGGCGTCCTGCCAAACATCCAGGCCGTCCTGCTGCCCAAGAAGACCGGACAGTCTGCGCCGAGCTCCGGCAAAGCGGGAAAGAAGGCCTCCTCTCAGTCACAGGAGTATTAGCTTGCTAGCTAATAACTTTAACATCCAACGGTCCTTTTAAGGGCCGCCCACTCCCAATTGAAAGAGCAACTTTTCCTGATTATTGCTGTCTTGCATCCCCTTTTCGCATGATTTTTATTTAATAAAAAGCCTGTTTTGTAAGCACTGTTGTATTCTGCTGATTTAAGGCTTATTGACGCTACTTGCTAGTTTTGTTGGAGACTTGCTAGCCTGGCCGGTTTAGCTGAATTTATCATACTGGTGGTCTCTAACCCCACTGATTATACCGAGTCTTGGTACAATACTAGTCATTTACCAGGGCTTTAATGTTTCATGATCGGGGTTTAAAAAAAACAAACAAAAAACAAACAAACAAAAATGGCCTCCACTTATCAACATTTGGAGCAGGTACATGGGCCAGAGCCTGCAGAACCGGTTGCATTTCACCTTATTAGTAGCATGACTGTGCAGCTTTTGTGGTAGCAGACTACAAATTACTTCTGGTTTGGCAGAAATGGCTCTTTAGTGTGCATTTGTGGCTGAAATAATGGTCTATGTAGGCTTATTGCACATTTCCATCTAAAGCATAACATGCTACAAATAACTCACCCTAATCTATGGCTCTTAGAGTGTTCACATGCACGAAGTAGTTTTAAATTTCTATCCATTTTGAAGGGTTTCCTGCACCACAAACAGCCCCAGGCATGACCATGTTTTTTGGAATAATAAGTAAAGTCATTATGAAGTGAAACACACCCATCAGGAGGGGAGGATTATTTGCATACATGCTCTTTTTATCCTGCATTAGTGTTCCTTGGGTATACACCTGATAAATTGGAGATCTAGTAACCCATTTCTAGAGTTAAGGCGGGTTGTTTTACCATTTGTTTTGGATTTTCTACCACCTTTATCTTTGCGTATGAGCAACCTGAATAATATGTTTGTTTGTTCAAAGTGTGGTTAAAGCCTGAAAAACATGCCAACGGCTCGTTCTCCTTAAAGCTCCAGGTGTTTCCTTGTTACATGTGAAGAAACAGGCAGCTGCAGTTTAACGGCACAGTGACATCTGACCCAGTATGCACAGCTCCTGTGCAGCAGCCGTACCATTGAGAAATAATTTGAGTAATATATTTTATTATTCCGATGCACAGAATAATTAGACGTTAGGCAGTAAATTATCTCCACATAGATCAGGGGTGTCAAACATAAGGCCCGGGGCCAGAATTGACCCAGGAAAGACTCCAGCCCAACTCACTGGACAGCTTTGGAAAATTTGAAGAAGGGCGTAAATTTAGTACTTTTAACTGTGTTTTCATAAGTTTTACACTATCTACTATAGAAATTTCTGTTTTACAATCCACAGTTGAAAAAAATCAAAAACAAGACATTTTCTGTGAATTAACCACACCTTTTTGTTTTGGATTTACAGAACAGTCTGGGACTTTTCCTGCAGTTTTACACGTTTTTTTCTTACATTTCTCACAATTTAAGTAGAAGAATTTATTCATTTACTATAGCAGCATTTCTTTATCATGTAGAAAACTGAATCATACTGTTGAAATTAATTAGTTTTCCCCTCATATAAAGATATCTCAGGGGTTAAATGTGTAGTTAAACTCAAGAATTTCATTGGAACAAATGTGGGCTGTGGCTGCGGCCCGCAAATGAGTTTGACATCCTTGACATAGAATCAGCCTTTATGAGTATTGGATTGAATTTCCAGCATTTATTTTGGTGGCATATAATATAATATCGATTTTACATTAGAATTTACCATCGAGTGATGTGACCCACCAGATCAAGGAAAAACATAAAAAACCTCAGTGGACTGATTAAATCTACTCACATACATGTCAGTGATATGTTGATCGAAAGTTGTGTGCCTGAAAAGGCAGGTATACATATGCAGACATAAAGCAAGCATGATTTGAAGATGTCTCAAATAGTCCATCACAACAAGACACCTGCTAACAGACAGGTGTTCATTCTGCTTTTCAAAATGCTCAAAACACCTTTAATTTCCCATCAAGGAAAAAAGCATGTGACAGAAATTACACCAAACTTTAAAGGAGTCAATGGGAACGTGACAACAGGAGTGTAATTCACAAATGTTGCCACCAGGGGTCACCATGTGATGTTTGAAAAAGTTCACAAAATGATTTGTGGCATAAACTGTGATTGGTGCCCATATGTGTTTTTATTTAATAACTATTGAAGACAGATCACTGTCTGTGCTGACAGATGTGCACAATAAGCCATTTCATAACACAGAGGAAAGAAAGGATTTCAACTGTTACAGAAAATAGCATGAAATCTGAAAAAACAAAGCAAAGCACTATTTCAAGGTATCATTAGAATATGCCCAGCTATAATACATAATTAATCTGTTTGTGGGATCCATAACTGATAAAAAGATTGGTTGTTTTAAATCAGAGGTGGTGATGGATTACGTATTTTCTCTTATATTTTGCTTTGTTCCTATGTTATTGTATTTTGCACACCTCTGTTGCTTGTGAAGCTTGCACCCAAGAATTTCACTCGCATGTGCTGTACCAGTGTACCTGCATATGTGATGTGACAATAAAAGTGATTTGATTTTTTAAACCTCAGTCATGTGCAGCTAAACTCCCCCGTAACCTTTCCACAGGACATATTTCAGTCTGCTTTGAGTGCTTTATAGCGGCAAAAGCAGCATGACGCACCAAGTTTGTGCCGAGCCCAGGACAGGCTGAACCAATTACTCGGGCTTGACAACGTGTCCAACACCCACACCCAGGCTAAAAATTCCAGCCCAGAAGGAAAAACCCTGGTGTCCATTGGCTGTTATAACTATAATTTTCTGAGTCGACATTTTCACAGGCTCTAAATTTACTGGTGATGCTCTTTTCAGCTGTTTGTGGCAAAAAAATGATCTCTGGTAAAACAGTCATTTTGGTCGTTTCATGGAATTTGTTGGCTTTCCTTCTGCAAGTTTTGAATTTTGGATTTTCATTATCCACAAAACACCTCGTGCATGTTAATTACAGTTTGGTGAAGCTGTGACTGGAACAAAAGCAAATATCTAGACTGAGTCAGGGACACTGAAAAGAAGGGTTTTTCCAAGTTCATGGGTAATTTTTTGTTTATACAGCATCTGAAAAGCAATGGAGTTTTGATGTACTAAACCTGCTGTGAAATAAACACCTATATTTGTCTGAACATGAGAAAATCTGGTATACACAACAAATCTGTGAGAAACAAAGCTATACAGGGACACAGAAGGACCCGTTTAATGAATGGGAAAGAGGAATGATGAGTGGGAAGAGAAAAAAAGAGGGCTGGGAAGAGGGGGGTTGGATCTGCTACAATGATGTTCAGACGGACCGAAACATTCACTTGGAAAGTTACTCAACAGCAGTGAAGATGGGACGGCACGTCTCCATCCTTGAGAAAAGAACTGGAAGACTTTTCACATGAAAGCTTGGGAGGATGCCTCGTCTTGTGTTTTTAATCTTTGGACTGAATCATACTGCAGAAGATCAGATGTTCCTTTCGAGCTTGGGTATGGGAAAACAAAAATATTTGTTTGACTGTGAGTGGAAGAGAAAAGGATATCACCAGGGTTTTGCGGCAGGTTACGGTTATGGCTTTCATCTCACATATTTATGTTATGAAAGGTTTACACACTATCAGTGTCAATGTTATATTTTCTTTGCATTATCTTTAAAAGCAGGCTTTGATTTAACTGGGAGGCATGAGCAGGTGAAAGTCATCAGCCAAACCCAGCTGGCTCTGTGAATGGACACTTTTGTGTGTGTGTGTGTGTGTGTGTGTGTGTGTGAGAGTGAGAGAGAGAGGGAGAGAGAGCTCAGGCTGCCTTTGGTGAAATAACAGTATGATGAGGTATTTCTCCAACATGCCTGTGAGGTGCACATGTGCCTGAGTGAGTATAGCTTTCTTGCTATGAGGGAAAATTGCTTGTTTACATGTAAATAAGTATCTGATGACACCAGGCATACTAAAAAAGCTGAAGAGAGACAAGAGAACGGATGTCACACATGGAGACAGTCCATTGGTTTTGTGGGCAACTTGAACTTTTTTGTGGAAATTTCTCCAGTTTCCTGTTGTTTGCTAGTTCGATTGGGCTTGTGCCTTTTCTGAGCATCATTTGACTAATCATATGATTTGAGCTGGTACTTTTTTTTCTCAGTGTGACTTGATTCGTTTCAATTTAGCCAATTAGGAGATTTGAATGGCATTCTTGTGTGTGGGCATTATTGCTGTACAGCAGTAAAGGATTTTATATGTTCTGATAATATTCCAAAAATGAGACCCAGTGTTTCCCATAACTCTACAAACAATTTGGGCTGCAGATGTTCTGTGATCACTTCACGATCACCCCCTCCTTGAGGATAGTATTTCCTGTCCTGAGCTGAGCCTCTCCAACCCCTCAACATGTTGCATCTGAATAATTACAAGTTACATTAAGGTTAAGGTTTGTCTAAAAGGAAATGTTTTGTTTTGACCTGTCAGTGTTAGGGGAAGGGGTAGGATTTATGCTTGGTCTGAGAGGAAGTAAAGAGCGAGACCCTCAATTGAAGGCAATGAAATCTGCGCTATGTGTAAGCTGTTTCTCATCAAGCGACCAACACAGCCTGAATGAGTGTTGACTGCCTGAGCCCCCACTTGCATAATTGTTGCCATCTTCATTCTTTCCACCTGCAGCCTAATGTCATCCTGCAGAGACCTGCAGACATCTGCTGTTTAACAGTGTGTAATTGCATGGTTCACAAGCTGACTGATCCAAACCTCCTACCAGACAAGCAGTTCAGGATCTGTGGGAAATCACACACTCACAGCACAACTGATAAATGTACCACTTGTTTTGGACTTTTATTATTATCATCCCAGAGTGCTCACAGCCAGGCTGAGGTATCACTGCAGGCAGTTCAGAAAGACTGAAAAGTTGAACTTCAACTTGCTTTGCCTGCCTAGACTTTTGTGCACCTGCAGGCTACTTTGCAACCCACCTCCCCACCAGCTCCACTTTACCTGCTGAGTCTGACTTCATTTATATACTTTCCTCTATGAGAACTACACTGTGGTACTGGGCAGCACGATGGCACAGTGGTTAGCAATGTCTGCATCCACTGAAGCGTCAGTGTGCATCTTAGATAAAGTGCTGTATGAATGTGTGTGTGATTGAGTAAATAACAATTGTAGAAGAAAGCATTTTGAGTCCTCAGACTGAGTATAAAGGTGGTGTATAAGTACCAATCTATTCTGTTCAAGAAAGATATTAGTGTGGAAACTCCTTGACGCGTTAGATAACAGCATTCACCATTTATCTTTCAGATGTTCCATTTTGTTAAATAATAAAGACTGTATTGTATTTAAAAATCACTTCCATCTGCTTGTTGGCATGGATGGACAGCTATACGGGGATTTCACTTGTAATCACCATTTAAAGGTCATTCAGTAAACTTTACCCCCTCAGCTGTAGCCTCCACATGATCGCTGAGGACTCAGAACACAAACCTTATCTGCAGACTTCTGCAGTCTTTAGTCCATCGGGTTACTAAGCTGCCTCTGATTGTTTGTTTTCATTCTCCTCAGTGAGTCATCATCTGTTTCACTTCCTCCCTCTACTCTCTGGCCGCTGACCATGGGAAAAGCCTTGAGAGATCAATAGTGGAGGCTTTCTCCCACTCTCTTCTACTCTCTCTGTGTTTGTCTGTAAGCCAAATAGTTCCTGTGGGACGTCTGAAAAGATGCTCACATGTGTTCGCTCACTTCCTGTGGACCTTTCATATCGCTCTGCTCCATCATTACACAGTGGAAGCATTGTAATCCACCATCATCCATTTAGTTAGTGTTATCATGAAGTGTTGTTCGACAGTTTTCCAGAGTGGAAACACTTCTTTTGGAGTTTATTACATCAGCGGTCCAGAGATCAGAGCAGGAAGTCAGAGGACACAAGGTCTTTTCCATCACCACCTCCTACACTTTGTGTTATTTCCTGCATGGGTCAGACTGTTAACACCTGCTTAACCCATAGACGATTTTAAGGAGACAACCCCGCCTTGTGTGATCGGGCGGTGCGGTCCATTTGAACTTTCATTTAATGGAAAGCTTGTTAAGAGCCTGTACATTTCAACCATTCTCTCAGCAGGATGTGAACTCTGTGCCTCGCTAATCCTGGAGTGTTTTGAAACTGGATGTTGGGATCAAGTTATTTACTCATACTTGCCAAAAAA
>VUQG01001656.1:0-16802 GCA_015106755.1 Etia nguti | reverse complement strand
CCAAAACTTGGACAAAAAAAAAAAAAAGGAAAAGAAATGAATATGGAGGAATTGGGAGCATGTTTGGAGGGCAGAGCTGATGCCTGGTTCCCCTCTACTGTTTGTAACTGTAATCTGATGTAATTCTGCACCGGGATGGGCAGGAGAAGGGGTTGGGAGGAGGGAAATAGCAGAGGAACTCAGCGAGTGAATGAAAAAAGCAAGGAGCTAGACATACACAATAATGTGGACACTGCTCTATGTGCTAGTAACTGTCAGGCAAACCCATGGACCCAGCTTATGTCTGGACTTAGCAAGACTAAAGAGATGGTAAGAGCTGCCTGTCTGTCAGTGAAGTAAGTAAACACTTGCCTGTTTTCACCAACATTGTTGTGCTAATATCTTCTCCTTCGTAATATAACTCTATTTTATTTCATTTTTTTATTGATCATTCCAGCTGTTAGATTTTCTGTGTATTCCTCTGATTTTTCATTGTTTACTTTAAACCAAAGTCATTTCTCTTTAAAAGTGGCAGCCTAGTCTGTGTGGCAGGCAAGTATCTATTTTCAGAAGCTTGTGGCAGCTCTGAAGGGCATAACTGCCTCCATAATGACAGGTTACTATGCGAGGCCCTGCATTTGCAAGCATTAAAACTGTTCCTCTGCCTGGGTGTGTACGTTAAATCACTGAGGCTTTTCGGAGCAGGAGCATATGTGTTTGTGTGTGTGAGTCAGGCAGACAGAGGCACATTAGCCTGCCCACTCTCCTGTCCTGTGTCTGAGTGCGTGGCTCAAAGAGGCCCAGTGTTGATAGCCAGTGGGGCTGACAGCAGAGGCGCGAGGGGTCCGGTGTCAGTGACGAATAGAGGGGACGGTCTGTTCTTCGTGTCACTGGGTCCTCTGAGACTCGCACACTGGACGCGATTGTCAGACGTGTGCGGTTTCACCCAGCAGCCTTGCCTGGAGTGACATCAGACGCAGACTGAACGCCCTGTTGTGTAAAAACGCTGTGAGCTAAACTTGGAGCACGGTGGATACTTAAATTTTTTTTAAATTAATCAGTGATGACAACAGAGGTCGATAAAGAGCTCAGGCCGTTAAAAAAAGTGTCTGTGTGGGAATGACGTGTCTTCTGTGCACTTGTGAGAGAATATGTCTATAACAAACACCGCAAGACATGTCACAGAGTTTAAAACGAATCATTCAAGTACAGTGGCACTGGTGGCATAGAGCTCTACTTTGAAATGACACACAGCAGCTTTTCATCCTTGGTTAGACACAACAGACATTAGATAGTAAGGTAGTTGCGTCTACTCTAGTTTTGCTTAGATGCCCAGATGGCAAAACAAGCGATAGTGAAAGATGTGGATGGCAGCTTTTAGCAGAAATATGAGTGAGTCATCCGGGCTGCCCATGTGTTTGTGTGTGTTTGTTTGAGCCATGTCTAGTCCTCATAGCTTGTTGTAGCCCTTCTGTCTGATCTGAGGAAGACGAGCAGACAGCTGGCTCTAATCTGCAACATGTTTCTGCAGACAGTTTGGACTGTTTGCTTGTAAGATCTCAGTGACTCACCACAGTCAGACCAAGCAGTCATCTGACCCCTGATGAGTAAAGCACCTGCAGAGCCAGCTCACACCTTCTGCTATATATCCAAAGCAGAGTTCACAAACAAAATCTGTGGTTGCTATTGTTGTGTTTGTTGCGCTCATTCTCTAACATTTTTTTAAGGCTGAGGCATAAATCAATAGCAGCTTTCTTGATGGATTGCTCTGTGTTTAGTTCTGAAGAAACAATTACTCTGTACAACGGTTTGGTCACATGGGCTTATAACTGGGACAGAAGGGTTTCTATGGAAAGCACTGTTCTCATTGTAGTACAACTGTAGTAGCAGTATTCCCAGCACTCCCATTCATGCCCTGCCACTCTGTCTCTGCGCTTCAGGACCTTCATGAGTCGGATAACTCTGCCAGTCCAGCCGACATGGACCGCATGAGCAGGAATAAAGTGGAGCATGGGCGACAAACGCACCAAGTCTTACAGGTGAGCCATTTCTTCCTGCGGTGCCACTGACTATTTATAGCAGACACAAGTGGGATGTTAAGTTAAATTGTAACTCGTTTTACTAGCAGCATCTGTTGTAAGTCAGCTTTATTCAGCATAACTGAGAGGTTTACACGTTTAAAAGCAGGAGCATAGCAGTAATATCAGCTTCAGATCCATTAGTGCAAGCTTTCAGAGCAAGCATATCTGGTTTTATAGCACAAGACTATAAGTTTAGTAATGTAATTGTGTTTTTGCTCGGACTTTTCAGACTTTCTTTCTGCAACTCAACAAATATGTCTGACTTTGCCAAATACAATCAGTCATTATCCTATTAAAATGATCCCAGTGTCTCGCAGTTGCAGACAGACATCTGGGTTGTGCACAGATTTATTTCCAGCATCACAAAATGTAGCTGGCTATTGAACTAATGCCATGTACAACACATAAGAATTTGTCCATCTGTAAATCTTATTCATGGGAGAAAAAAAAGCCACATTACTGGGTGAGGCCTGTAGTACAATCTAACTCAGGCTTAATTACATGCTATATGTTATATTGTGACATGCTGTTTACTTCATGCATACAGATCCAAATATTACCCACTACTATTGTCTTAAACAGATCCTTATGCGGTCTAAAAATAACTCTGATGATGTTTTATTGTTTTAACAGAGCACTCCGCTGGACCTGATTGAAACAGGCAAATCCCTGAAAGTCCAGGCAGAGCGCCCCCACCTGGTCAGCCTGGGAAGTGGACGCCTGAGCACAGCCATCACTTTACTACCACTGCTGGAAGGTCACAACCCTTATGTGTGTGTGTGGTTTTGAGAATATTTTTGTATGTTGTGTTGAAAGTTAGGGTCTCAACTGGAGAATGATAAATCATAAGTGGAGTCTACTGTATTTTACCGACACTTCCTTAAGTGGAATTGCCCAACGTTAGGCAATTGTTCTTTAATAAGTAAGCGGCACAGTATGTCAAAAGTAATGAAGTGACAGAGACTGATGTCATAGTAACTTCAGAGCGTGTTGTTGTTACTCGTACTGAGGCACAGTTACAAATGCTGCCTGTGATTTTCTTGCACCATTTGTCTCTGTCTTCCCCCGAGCCTTAACATTTCACAGGGAGAGAGAGGAGAGGCTGTGGCACCCCAGAGAAAAGAGGGGATTTGTGTGTGTGTGTGTGTGTGTATGTGTGCTCCATTTCCACTGTGCTAAAATTTAAATATAGTATGTGTTTGTGTCAGGCTATATTTACTGTACGTACAGACAAAATGTAACTGATAACCTAAGAACAACACACTAGGGTCAGCAGATGGGTGTATTAATTTCCACTGATGAGATCCCTGTTATCTGTCAGGCTAAACACACCTCGTGAGACCTACACCTGTTATTTAACATGAGTTCATAAGCTGGTTCCATTTGTGACTCCACTCACATCATCACTGGCTTTGAACTGCAGGTCTAAGAATGTTTTACTAATGTATTCCGAACCACATGACTCTCCAAAATTATTGACAGATGGTTTTTTTTTCTTGTTGCAGGGAAAACCACGCTGGGCAGTGAGGGGACAGATATCCCCCTGCAGGGCCCCGGCATTGCAGCTAAGCACTGCTACATTGAAAACCAGACAGGCAACATCACCTTGTACCCATGTGGAAACCAGTGCTCAGTAGACGGCGTTCGCGTCACCAAACCTTATCGGCTTACTCAAGGTAGCGCCGTCACAGGCTTAAGTAACTAAAATAACTGCTGTTTACCCTGTTTACCAGTTTTACCAAAATACAAAATATAAACCTGATGGTGACAGATTGAGTAGGGCAAACAGTTGCGTTTGCAGAACCGCAATAGAAAATAATAAAATGCTGAGTGTCTGAATGTTTAAATTAAGGCTAAGCCGAATAAAACACTGCCAGGCGTCATGATGACAAAACAATTCCAAGCCCTTCTGGTAACATGCATAGTTGCTATAAAAAAAAAAGACATTAGAGTCCCACCCCCCTCAGTCCCCTCTCTATAAGATCCAAGCCAGCAGCTACACCAAAATGTCATTTGAAGCCGGTATGTGTGGAGGCACCAGCTGCTGAACAAGAATACTTCAGGCTTTGCTTCATTCAAAGGACAACCGTGAAACTCTGAAAAAGACGAGTACTCATGAATGGAGGAAATGGCTTTGTTTATACATCATAAGGAACAATGATGCGGGTCTATGGACTCTGAAGGATCAGCTACATGTTAAACTTTGTGTGGAATATCAGTACAAAATTTCAGGAATATCAGGAATTCTTGAAAGACTCCAGAAATGCAAGCTAATGATGAGGAGGTGATTTCACTTACCGGTTAATTACATGTAAGTTGAACTAGTCGGCTCATGTTTGTTAGTTGACATGTCAAAACTTTGTTTAGGAGCTTCAAACTCAGCATTTCACCTATTCACCAGAAAGAAATCCTTATTTTACCACCTCAGCTGTTTATGGCAGTTTGCAATCAATTCAAGTGGCACTGAATCTCACTGACTAACTGGCCTTCACTCACACCTTCCAGTGCACCGATTACTGAAAAAGGAAAGCATGAATTTGTCTGCATACTGTAGGACACGTACAGTGGTCTGTAAAAAGTATAAAGCCATAAGATCTCATTGAAATTAACAACAGTCCATTTTTATGGCTGTAGATTTATTGCAATATGAATGATGTTGACTATTCTCAGTGGACAGCAAATAAAGCTTTTTATGTCCATGGCTGCCTCTCCTGGCAGGGTGCATGCTGTGCTTTGGTCAGTCGGCCTTTTTCCGTTTCAACCATCCCGAAGAGGCTCAGAGGATGAAGAGCATGCTACCAGAGGGGACCCCCGGGCTGAGCGCCACAAAAACTTCATCTGGTAAAGATCCCATTTTAATGATTATTAAATGCAAACACCATTCCAACATTTCCTGTGATCCTAATATAATCTTGTTGCAACAACTGTGTGTACGAGGGTTGCATAGTTTGCTCAGCAGCTATTCTGGGCTTTGGGCACACAAACCACTTTGGAGTCATAATTTCCTGCTGTAAAAGTCAATCAGTTCCTGTTAATGTTGATAAGGTGCCTTACAATTTGACACTGTTTAGTTTAAAGTGATTAAGAGGCCGGATGTCTGGGTAGAATGACATTTACTCATCAAACTTTAGGTGGTTGCCTTTTTAAAATATCCACAGATCAAGGCTTAGATCCTTGTTAGTAAGATATTAAGCAGTAAACAAGATCTGACTGAGATACTTGTTGCAAAAGTGAAAAAGTCAAACATTTTCAGCCCTGCTAGTCTTGAAGTTTGACTGAAATATTATTATCCTTGACAGGATGCAGAAATAGCTTGTCAGAGCTAATTATCTGTGGCCTACATTGTGATCTACTCCACTTAAATCTGTGATTCTCACTCAGTGTGTGACCTCGTTGCACAAAAAGATTGTTGTAATCTTTTCTTGCTTCTAATATGTCAGCTTTTACAGTTACATTCGTGTTATGTTATACTACTCTGGCCCACCGCTTACTGTAACTGGTGCCCTGTGCTCTAGGTGATATTTAGAATCTATTCTCCTCTGACCTTACCGCTTTGGCTGTCAGTGCCTGAACAGTAAGAGCCGCCACACCCTGCCCACTGTTTTCACTCTTTCCTGACCAAACCCTGATTTCATCTGCTCTGAATGAGGTACATGGCTGTCGATGTATATTTAGCTGCTTTGGATCCCTTTAGGATTGCAGCACAGCTAAGGAGCATCCCGACCACTGGTTCATACAGGAACCTATGGGCTCCAAGACATTTATCACTATTTAGCCACTGAGGCCCTATGTATGAATGTGAGTGTGCAAAAACATGCGCAGGTGTGGTGTGTTTTTCCTTATGTGGACTGACCCTCTGTGTCCTCTAGCTGACCTGAGGCATGGTGGAGGTCAAAAGGACAAAGATGTCACATTGGGTGTTTATGTGTTTGCTCAACTGTCTTCTTCCTTTATTCAGCAGGAATGCTCATGCACAAGTGTTTCTGTCTTCCTCCTGCAGACCCCCATAAGGCTCTGAATGGGAACCATGACTCCAAAATTAACAGTATGGCAAAAACCTTGCAGGACTCTTTGGTGCTCAATACTTCATCATCGCCGGGGATTGGTAAACATACTGTTCTCCCGGACATGCTCAATGGAACTAGCAACTCCAAAACAGATGTCTCAATTTATGAGAACAGCAGCAGTTTCCTGGGCCATAACCTTGACAGCAAAACACCTCCAGTACCTGCCCGGTCAGCTCATACCAATCACACCCCTGTCCCGCATCCACGGCCCTCACTCTCTGTGGCTGCAAGTGGTACGAGTGGAAGTCAAAAGGCCCAGGAGAGTCCAAAGCCTCTGAGGAACGCAAGGGCAGAGGCAACATCATGCCCCACACAACATATCAGGGGGTCAGGACAGAGCACAGAAAACTTAAGCCAAAGCCACAAACCATCATCCATCAAGTTTTACCCAAAGACTCCATCAAGCCCTCAATTAAGGGGTTCCACCCTACAGAAGAGATCCCAGAGCCCCTTGCGAGAGCAGGGTCAGTCTCTTTCCCATGTAGACATACCTCAAAGGGTCATTACTCCAGACTCATCTGGGTCCACCGCCCTGAGGGTACCCTGCAGAGGGACCTCAGGATCGCAGGCTTCGGCTCTGCCCCTTATCTCACAGGGCTTCACTGCTAAACCCATCCCAGAGAGCCCCCAGGGCAACCGCAAACTCACGACTCCTTCAAAAGCAGAAGTCATGCGGGCACTGTATGCCCAGAGTCCATCACCACTCCCTGGGCTGGAGAAGGAGCAGGGAAGCAGGCAGTTAAGGCCTGCGCCAGGAAATGCCACGGTCTCAAGCTTAGGCTCTGCATCTGGCTTGTCTCCTATCGCTAGCCCTCAGAGCGTAAGAAAGACTTCTTGTGTGACTGCCAAGGGATCATCTGGCAAGGACCCAAATCTTCCAAAACCATACACCCGGGAACGCAAAAACAGCATCTCTGAGATCAGTGACAATGAGGACGAGCTGCTTGAATACCATCGCTGGCAGAGAGAGGAGAGGCTGCGTGAGCAGGAAATGGAGAAACTGGTAAGTGAAAATCAATACCGGTTTGGAGTTGTGGAAACAAGTATAAGTGCAGTGTTAAATCTGTTTTTAGTGGTGTTTGAATCTTGTTTGATTGTAGAAAGGAAATAAACTTATTTGGTTTATTTTCCACACTATAAAAAGAGATCTTTAGCTTCATACACAGCATTCAGACTACAGGGATAACAAAGTGTATGACTATAAAGGACATAAACACAGTTAAGTGGAAGAGGCACTGCTGGCATAGCAGACTCCATATGTGCTTTCATATGTCTTCTCTAAATCCTGTGGTATACATCCAGCAGCTCATGTCCTCTGAGCATTACTGGAATGGTCAGCCCATGTGGCCCGAGTGACACGGGGTGAACATTCTTCCAGAAGTGTTGGGGTCCAGAGCGGAGGATCGGGCTGGTTATTTACCAGTGCTTTTACTTTCAAAGCTATCTGCGCTCGACTCAAGGTTCTTTCCTATTTGTACCCACACTCGATCACAGATCGCATACTTGTAATCCATCTTCAGTCTAACCCTCACACACACCTCCCCCTACCCAACCCCCATACATCAGCCCCACCTCATCCTGCCGGCTTAGTGACAGCTGAAGCGACCACCGCAGCGGCTGGTCGCTGCCTGGCCTTCATGACCACAGACTATTTAAGGACCCAACGGGTTTCTGGTAACAAATAAAATAGTTACTATTTGAGCTACTCTAGCCTTGTGTTGAGTCACCTACAGTGTCATGTGTAGACAATGTCGTCCACTACCCAAGCAGTTAAAGAACAGATATTTCTTGACCTAAGCGTGTACTGATTAGTTCTTTTTTGCTTGCAATCTATATTTGAATTTATTTATTTATAATTCTGTCTTGTCTGGCAGCTCTTGGAATCAGAATCGGGATCTGAATTCACTCTTGTGCCAAATATATTTGCTTTTCCAAAATGATCACTATATACTCTCTATAGGCTCCTCTTGTTTGTGTTTTTCTTTTTCTTTTCTTTATTAATTTCTGTTATTTTTCATGGGTGCAAGTGTAATATGGCAATGCCAGGGTTGACGGGCAGGAAGAAAGAGTAAGGAAAAGAGGCAAGAAAATAGGTGAAAATAAGAGGACTGAGCACAAGTGGAAAATCTATTTCTATTTCTATATTTCAATTTAATTCCACTACTTGACTTTAGTTTTGCATGAGCTAAAAGGAGTATCATTTGCCATTTTGTCAAACACCTTCCGACGCAGAAGCTTTATGAAACTTTATGAAATTCTGACAGTTGTTCAGTCTTGATTATAGAGCATTCACTTTAATTTATGATAATTGATGCAATTGAGTAATAGCACATATATAGAAATCATACGTACTGATTCAACCAACCACTTTGTGACCGTTTTAATAGGCAACTATAATATTAACTAATTATTGTAAAGTGAGACAATAATTATGTAGAGGTTTAGCTCATTAGCTTATTTGCATAAAGGCCAGAGTGGGATAAAAAGTAAGCCAGACTATGATCAGAGGTTAAAAAGATTTTTTTCGCTTAATTTGGCAGAAAGGCTGGAAAAGTGCCTTGAGTGTAAAACTGGGTCCTACAAAGAATGAAAAGTTAAATTATGAGTTTTAGCAGTTTCTAGTAGGGTGTTTTTTTCTTCTTTTTACATTAATTTTTTTGGGGCATTGGTCCGGGTTGCCATGTGGTGTTTAGCAATGCCGCTTCAAAGCGAATCCTGGGCTCAGACCTGCCTGTTACTTTTCTCTCTGATGTTTCCCCCGGTATCTGTAACTACATGGGTGCCCTGGTTTATGGTCTGTTAGGTAAATTTATGACTTGTTTAAGGATGAATGGTTGTCTCTCTGTGTGTGTCAGCCCTGTGATAAACCAACTCTCTCCCAGTGTCAGATAGAGCAGCGATTCTCTCCTGCCCTCTCGTTTTTACCACACAGACTTGATTCTTTAGTAGAATGGTGGTAACAAACCCCACTGGCATGTAGAGAATCAGAATCATTTTCAGGGCCTATGATAAGTTCTTGTTTTTTAGTATCATAATCGTGGATTAAACCCTCAAACACACAAATTGCAGACCTGCTGGGACAGACAAAAGGAGGATATCCTCTTAGTAAAATACATTTCTATATTTGGTAAGCCACACTCTTGGCACAGTTGGCACAGATGCAGATCCCACCTATAGTCGTGATGTTGCCTGCACTTTAAAACCCTATTCTGCAGGTTATCTCTCAGGAAAAGCAAAGGGCATTGTCAGAGAGGAAGTAATGCAATAGAGAATTTAATTTTAGCACAACTTCCACTGAGAAGCGGCCACAGGGTATTTTTGAGAGAGAGCTGGAGTTAATTGAGAAAGTTTCCTTTATAAAACATGAAATTCATGTATTTGCTTCGTTGGTTATAGTAACAACTCATATAGTCATGTGGAACAGAAAAGTACACCCTCTTTCAATTATAAATCCATCGTTCTACAGTGAGGAAGATTATTCACTAGTGGAAAACATTCAAGACACTTGCCAATCTTCCCAGGAGTGGACATCGTTGCAAATTCACCTCAAGGTCAGACTGTGCTCAGAGAAACTGCAAAAAACCCCAAGAGCTGCATCGCAGACTCTACAGTTAACATGTTAAAATGATACCAATCATCATATCAGTATTCATTACAGTTTTTTATTACAATTATAAAAAACAACCAACGAGCATGGTTTCTGACAGCGGCCCTCATTTACTAATATGTGTGTGGAAATGTTCTTATAAAGTGCATACGCTAAATTTTCTTCAGGTTTATGAAATGTGGGCACTGGCCAATTTTATTCTTACGGTCATGCGTATGTAAGTAAATCACAATTATTCTGAACAAATCTGCATACTGCCGCACTCCCCATTTTTTCTATATAATGAAACACATTTACCTCTAGGTGAAGCAGACACCGTGGTGAAGTGGAGAAACTGGTCGGTTGTGTCCAAAGAAGAAGTCAAATAAAAATCTAGATTCTCCAGCATCTGAGATCTAGAAAATCTAAGATATTTATGTAAATAACTTATTTTTCAGAATAACTGTGCTCCATGAGACAATATTTCAGAGGTATTAAAAAAATTTGTATTGCGCCTACTGATGCAAACTAAGGGTGAAACTAAGTAAGAATTAATGTTGAATATTCAACTTAAAACCTGCTCACATGAAAAATGTAATAACATATAGCTTTAAATATCTAGCGTTACAATCTACTAAACCATTTTATGGTTTATGTTGACTTTATATCTATATATTTAGCCCCTTTTCCTAATCTGCTAACAACTGTGATTTCATAGTTTTCATAGTACTGCTTCTTTCCCTCAGACAGTCTGAGGAGTAAATCTTGCAACGACAGAGCTGGTGGTTTTAACCAGAAGAAGCACATTGGACACAATTGTACCTCGTATTGCCAGACTCCTCGCTGGAATGATGATTACATATTCCACATCATTTTAGTATTAAAGCAAACATGCTATTGTCTGCTGTAATGAGAGACAACACTGGGCCACAAGTTCAAACCATGTGAGATGATGCAGTAGACAAAAAAACAAGTTTGTAAAAAAAGTGCAACATCTACTGCAATACATTCATCCAGCACACACAGATCTTGCATTTTTGGCGTTTCTCAGTTACAGCAGACTGTGTTTTCATAAGCAACTCAAGCAGCTCAGACAGGTTTTACCATGAAGCCCCCTCCCGAGAGACAGACTGCATCAGCTTCAGCCCCGCTGCTATCGGGTTACTGTTGTCCCATGCCAGCGGCAGAGGGACAGCTGCCTAAATGGGACAATGTCACTCAAGGACACGAATCTATACAGTGATCTCTAATATCAGCCGTGCTTACATTTTGCATCTCTTCTAAAGGAGCGACAGAGACTGGAGACCATCCTGAATTTGTGCGCAGAGTATAATCATGAGGACGGCTCTGTGGAGCTGGTGAGGAGTGGTCTGCTGGGTGCTGCTAGAGGGCATTGTTTGGACTCAGGAGGTGGGATGGCTCTCCTGGGAGACGGCCGAAACCAGAGGGTGAGAGAGAATGACGAGGAAATCCAGAGAGAGGAGTCTAGCAGCACAGAGAGCACGCACCAAGAAGTAAAATACACATGCCGGCGTTAAATGATGTGGCTGATTTGCATTGTGTTATTTTTGTTAATATATAAATCCGTACTCAGTGTGAAGAGCTGTTAGCTGGACAGGAGGAGATGTACCTGGAAGAGGAGAGGAACAGGATCCTGGCCAGGGTTGATGATTTGAAGCACAGAGTCAGTGAGCTGGAGCAGCAGCTACAAGAGACCAAACATGAGGTCAGCGGGCACACATGTACACTAACGTTTATAACCATTAATAAAATATTTCACCTTTTAGCTTGCATGCTCTTAGATCAACTCACCAATGCAGCAAGAGAAGCAGAAGTTCTTTACAGTATTTGTTTAACTTGCAGACTCTGACTCCATATTTGTCTATAGGTGGAGATGGAGCAAGCCCTGCTGCAGGCAGAGCGGCGGACAGAGCAGGAGCAGGTGGAGGCTGAAAATGAAATAATCTCTCAGCTACAGCTCAAACTCAACCAGCTGGACAAGGCCACCCAGAAAGAGAAGGACAAGGTGGGCGTGAATCCAGTAGGCGTTGATTTTACATGTACAAACTGCACGTGAATAACATGTTCTTAAACCTCTGCGCCTGAACACGTGAATCTCACTCATTCATGTGATGCAAATATTCTAGATACACTAAAATCTACATATAGACAATCTTGTCAACTGACTTGAAATGCTTGTGTCAAAAACACAAGACACACATGTACACATCCGTTGTTTTAAAAAAAAAAACAGAGTAAAAGAACAACTTTAAGTCTTGCCGAATGTGATCAAAAGTACTAAAATTTGCTTTTGAGATATGCAGAAGCTTAATCGTTTCCATTTTACCAAATGCGCTAAACATCACAAACACCTAACACCTCTACTTGGCCTAACCTCTGATTCCTCTAAATCTCCTCTAACTTGCCTTGATTACCAGTTAGCCTCTAAGCCTAACTGCATGAATTTGAGTTACCCGTGATTTTATTTTTCTCCTTGGCGTTGTACGTGCGTCTGAATGCGGGCATAACTGTGCGCACATATGTGTGTGTGTGTGTGTATTTCTGTGTGTTTTTAGGGGAGGGCTAATGTGTCGGCTGAGCGGAAGGCCCTGGAAAAGCAGAGGAATGAGTACAATGAGCTGAAGAGGCAGTTTGATAAGTGCCCCTTGTCTCTAAGGGAACAGTTACAGGAGCAGCTCAGCAGGGTCAGTGTTCTCACGCAGCCCACAGGCTGGCAACAGTGAGTTATAATATACAGAATACTGCAGTACTGCACAGAAACGACACTGACTCTGTCTTGAAGCACTCAGAACTACTCATAAGTCTGTGCATTTCCTCATTTTCTGCTCTTGTGCTTCATTACAAAAACCAGGCTTATCATGTTAATGCTACCTGCAATCGTCAGTGCACAAAAGGCAACTCATTCGCTCCAGCAGCAGGTTTTAATCTGCTGCTTATTCGCTGCCATTCCCTCATTCTGGATGCTTGACAATGTCAGTCTCAATTAGTAATAAATATTAATATTATTAACAGCTTCGCTCTAAAAATGTGCTTGCCTTCTAGTAGAATATGAATTCAAAAACCTTAAGTCATTTTCACTCAAACTCAGTTTAATTTCAAGTCCAATGTGTCGCCTTGCCTGTGTCACTTTTGTCAATGAATTCAATGAAAAGACTAAAAAAAAAAAAGCAAGTCCATATATAAATATGACCTGACCTTGCCACCCTCTTTGTGATACTCCAAAAAAACTTTGATACCCATGCTAGTCAGCTAATGAAGTGTAAGTTGTTTTAACTGTTCACTTAGATCTGAGATGTTATGCAGGGACCCCTCACCAGCCCAGGCCACCTTTAGTGATTCAGCGGCCCCTTCTATTGGACAGCAACAATATTTAGTTGCTATCCTGCAAGAAAAGAAGGCAGCTAGTGCTAACTTTAGCCTTAATTAGCAAACCAATATGGCATTGTGTGTGGGAATGTGCAAAGTTATGTGTGGAAGTATCAGCTGGATTTAAAATACAATTAGGTTTTTGAAGAATGTGGTTTAGTAGTTTCAAAAGAGAGAAGCACATACAAAATTTGCACAAAGAATATTTAACCATGTCCATAAAAACTATGCTAAATGTTTTCTCCTGTATTGTCAGTTAGAAAATGACTTTCCAGGAACATTGATAGAAAGAACCATTACTTACACAAAAGTAGGTCTTATTAAGTACAGTATTAAATAGGCAAATAGAAAAAGTTAAAGGGGCAAAGACAGTTTCTGTACTGTGGTTTTTTTAGCAAGTGGTAGTCAGACTGGAGTACAAAGGGCATCTGTTGGGGAATATTTTCAACTGCGGATTGATTTGCAGCAGCTAAATTTATTGCTTAAACTGTATTTAACAGATGCACCTAGTCTACAGGTAACACTGATTGCTTTATAAATTCCTGTTTCTGAATCCTTGGCCTAGGAGTTTTAGGTGGTGCTATCTTAGATTTTTGAAAGCAGGTGTAAAGGAGGTAGCTCGCTGTGAAACAAAAAGACACTGCATGCTGATACATTAGCAAACTGTCTACCACAAAGTAGCTCACCTAAAGCGTACCTTGCATCATTGTCCTTTCTGAATCTAACTGGGGCAATGTTGTTGTATTTTGTATTCACTATAACTTGAACCTAGTGATTGAGACCATAAACACTTAAGTAAAGCGTTTACTGAGGTTATGGATCATGTGAGCAGAAGGGTGGTTTCCGATAGATATACCTTAAATGAAGTTTGTTTGTATTTGCAGTTAGAGAAGTCACCTCCTGGTGGCTATTGGAAATATTGCAGGTTTAGACCAGAAGCTACATCCATCTTTTACATGCAGTGGATTGCTGCCAGATGATGCATTATTTTCAAACATGTTGAAAATAAAAAGAAATGTGTCACTCAAGGGAGTAACATGTGTCAAGTTGTGAATACAGTTATTTTTTTGGTCTTTTCATTGACATTTTATTAACAAAAAAACTAATTAGGATCCGACCAGTCTCATCCTTTAATAGCTAAATTTCACAGATTTCAATAACCTCTTTGTTTGTGCACAGAAAGCTGAAGCTCTGGAGTCTGGGACCAAGCAGTTTGAGGAGCTAGAGTTCTGCCAGCTGGAAGAGGAGAGCCGCCTAGAGGAGAAGAAGGAAGCTCAGAGCTCACAGCTGCTCCAAGAGCGAGCCGAGTATCACTGCAGGGTGGCCAAGAGGAAGGTGGGGATACATGGCAGAAAACATGCACAGTTTTTTTGTAGAAGCTGACCGCCAGAAGAAGAAACTGGTTGTGTTGATTTGCAGGAAAAGATGGCTGCTCTGGAAGCTCAGGTAAAGCAGCTGGGGTTACAGGCATCTCAAGACTGCGAAAGGTTGGCAAAGGACAGGACAGTGACTTTGCATCTGTTACAAAAGGTTAGCCTGTCACTGTTCAATAACCTACTCTAAAGTGCACTGCATATACATCATATGGTGATTCAAACATGCAATTATAACTTGTTACGCAACACCTGAATGTCCATGTTGGTTCTGGCTTTCAGGAACAAGACAGGCTGTGCGCCCTGGAGAAGAAGTACCACACGCTGACAGGAGGGAGAAACTTTCCAAAGCCCAGTGGCAGCAGCAGCATGAAAGAGGTGAGCAGGTACATGCGAAGCATCATGTCACAACCACCAGTGGTGTCTGAGCTGGAGGAAAATTACTGCAAAGTGGAACTTTTTTTTACTCAGGTCAACTTTTTAAACAGGAATTGCTTCACATCAGCGAGCCCGACCTTATTTATGTGGATGGTTCTCCTCATAGTCCCTGTCCCTCCTCTGCCTCCTTATCCTCCTCTCACATCCCCTACCCCGAGCTCTATCCTGTCAGGCTACAAGAGGTAAATCTCGAGAGAGCCTAACTCTTGTGTCTCTGCAATTTAAAAAAATGGGCATGATGGTGTGTGGTAGCGTTTACTGACAAAGAGCAGCGAGCTTGCAGTGTGTTTGTCAGTAGGTCAACTTTCTGCCTTTCTCTACATCTGCCCTGTGATTGTTTGAGGCTTGCAAGATGAGCTTTGGTGGTTAAACTGTATGAATGTTAGGCATTCATTTCAAAAACAGTGGGATAGTGGAGTGTGTTGAAACATCCTCGGGTTTGCTTTGTGAGTCTTTTGAATTAAGCGAGTGCCGCTCCTTCAGTCTTCTTCTGCTGTGGCTGTCGATGCAGGAGTACCTCAGGATGTCTGATGTCTATAGGATGTATGGAAATGCTTCTCTGCAGCCTCACTCTTCTTCTCCTGCTGCTCTCCACTGCCTCTCCCTCACTGTAACTCCAGCTTTGCCAACTGAGGTAGATCCCTTTTCTGCTCTCTGCCATACTCTGATATGTTTCTCTGATATGTCGTAGTACTAAAACCAAACAAAGTACACTAACATTACCTCCAATGTCTTTCCTGACCTTCTTTTCTGCTCCCGTTCTGATTTATTTTGTGTCTATGTCATGCTTCTATGTCTGTGTAAAGGAGTACATCACAGTCAGTCAGTTAAGTCAGATCTTTGGGATGCAGCGTGTCGATCCCTACTCTTCCTCCTCCTCTATGCCAGCATTCCAACTCGCCTCCTCTGAATCCACCTTCTCATGCCACACAACTGCACGTGGTCCTTCCTCCTTTCTCTCTGCACAGGTTTGTTCATTTGCAGCCATCCACCGAATTGCTGTGATCTTCGTTTCTGTCCTAGCTTGATATTATCACAAGGACTAGCCTGTAGTCTTTCCTACCTGCCTGTGCTTCTGTTAATGATGCTGTTGCTCTGCTGCTCCCTTTTTTCTTTGCCTGAATGCTTTACATCACCGCAGAGCCAACCTGAGCTGAGCAGGAATGCATTGCCTCCTCTTAATCTTGAGCGCTGGTACCAGGAAATCATGGCAGCTGGAGAGCCTCAGCCATGCCCTCCACCACTGCCTGCAAAGTCTTTTGCCACACGCAGACACGGGCAGGTAAATTCACTTAAGCTCTCTGGGCACTTGCTAAAGGGCACTAAAGCAATATAGATGTCATTAGTTACACCACCGTTCATATATTTAAGACTAGGAAACCCTCTAGTGGGGAAAAGAGTTAAGGCAGCCTGTAACAATCAATGCTTTCAGACAACATATGCCGTATTTTCCGCACTATAAGGCGCACTAAAAATCCTTTAATTTTCTCAAAAATCGACAGTGCGCCTTATAATCCGGTGCGCCTTATGTATGGATTCTGGTTGTGCTTACTGACCTCGAACCAATTTTATGTGGTACACGACGCTCAAAAATCTGTCAAAATATGTTTTAGAAAGACTTTGGTAAGCTACGAAGCCGCACCGTTTGATGGATTGCCGGAGCATTATGGCTACCGTAGTCAGGAGCCTCGTGGAGCAATCTGGGTCCAAAACTCCGTCCACTTCAGGTCCCAAAGTCAAACGAACACTGCGGCATCACTGAAAAATAAAAACTGTCTACATTCTTTCATCTTTAATAAAATGATCAGCATTGCTGCTTTACCAGGTGTAACAATTAAGTTATAACATCCAGGCATCCATGAAAACAGAATTTATTAAATTCAGTTAGAAG
>VUQG01001655.1:62836-77070 GCA_015106755.1 Etia nguti | reverse complement strand
GTGTCACATGAAATTTGTTCAAAGAAAGATATTCTGTCATCTATGAATCACATTAGTCCTACTTTCAACTAGACACAGACAATAACGTCCGTGTGTTACAATGAGAAAAGGCGCACACTTGTTCTTGTAGTGAGATGTGCAAATATAACGTTTTTTTTTTTTACATTGTTCCGTTTTTATTTTCTTAACCCGGTGAGTTGCAGTGGAATCCTTATATTGCTTGCTATGCCACTGACTACAACACAACCTCAACAAAATATATTTCCCTTCCTCTGAGCTAAACAGCTGGCAGAGGATTTTTTTCATTGAAGCAGCACTTTCTCCAAATATACCTTTGGTGACTGTGGCCAAAGAGCTCAATTTGAATTCATCTTTCCACACCACTTGTTTTAAGAACAACTCTGGCTTTTCCAGATGTTGCTCTGTATATTATAGACACTGAATTGAGACATTGTGATGAGGTTGCAGGTAATGCTTCCTTCCTGATGACTCTGCAAAGGCCCTGTTTCAAACACTGTATAGTGTAATGCTGCACCACCACTCCTGCAACAGCTAAACTTGCACCCTCTTCAGAGTCATACAGGAATTTTGTAGAAGAGGCGTTCTAACAGAAAGTTTTCACTTTCTTTTTTTGCTCTACCTTTCACAGCTACTGTAAATTCCTAAACACAGCTGTGGGCTTGACTTCCTCTGACGTCTTTGTAGCTTTCTGCTTGTAGGCACTTAATAGCCCATACTCTTAAAGGTTGCAGTTTGAGTTTGTATCAGTTACAGCTTAACAAATAAGTGAACCTGACTGTTCAGCTATTTTGTTCTTTTCTTGAGTTCAGATATCTCATCAGGTTCTTTTCACTTCAAACAACCAATTAATAAGAGGAGATAATCAAAGGAAAAAAATGACAGTTTCTGTTATATCATGTCCTCATTTATTTATTTAGCGATTGATTTATTAAAATTAAACCTGAAACTCCATGATATTGTAACATAAAAAAATGTGATGATGAAATCTACATTTGCAATGGGTAAATAAAATTTTGCATTGTTTTTTATAGTGCTCCCAGTGTATTTGGTGCTATAGTTACCTGCAGCTCTGTGATGGCCATCAACTCCTGCCAAGCCACATCCATCTCTGTGTCCTGAGGAGCTCCATGAGATCTCACTCCAGGGAAATTAGTTGGCATGGGCACTCCCCCACACAACTTGCCTGATGTAGCTGCTACCTTTTAGAAAAAGAAGAATTTCGGATGTGCTAAGTGGATTTAAAAAAATATATATTTATATCGACGTATGTATTTTACATGGCAGGTTTGTGTTTTCATGCCTCGTAGGCAGACCTACCTCACAGGTTCTCCTCAGAGGGAGAACATAGTTGGCTGTGGAACACATTCAGGAGACGCTTTTGTTGCAAAAATTCAACCTGGCAGAGACAGACAAGAGCATGTCATGAAAAAATATTGCACTGAAAAAGAAGGAAATTCAGAAGAAAAAAAAACCATGCCAACAATGCATTTACTTCATTGACTCATGTGTATAGGCGAACCGTTTAGTCACACCACTCCTTCAAACACAAATTCCTGATGAGTCTTTAGCACATTACACATATGTGCTAAACAGATGACTGTTGGGGTGTTGTAAAGGTTCTGTTGGACTACATAAAAGGTTCAGTTCAGTTGAGATGACTCCTCCCATCAGCTGTCTCAGGGTGCAGCTATGCCTACTGCTGATAAGACAATCTGCGGGAAAACAGCGTGCTCTATAAGAGTAACGGGGGCCTAGTGGCTGCTTTGGAAATGTTGGTGCAGGGCTAACATATTTCCAGTAATGGTTCTCTCAACTCTTTTAATTAGGATAGACAGCATTGTGGTTATTTTTTTATGTTTCTTAGCTGTTTGCTTAGTCATTCAAAACCCAGTTAGGGTTCTGAATGGGACATCGCTTCTGCTAGACCACTATAGTCTATATCTGTTGACTGAGTCTTTTTATATAACAATCTTTATCTGTGCTGACCCTGTTAAAAACACAAATACTGAAATTATAGCGGAAATATTCCTTTACATTGTGGTTGATGACTTAAGCCTTTTTTTGTGGGTGAGAATTATTATCATCATCTTATTTCATCCCTACAGTGGAAAGGTCATTTTTATAAATAAAAAATAAGTATTTTTGAGCAAGCAGGAGTTTTTTCATTAGTTAAAGAAAGATGTGAGAAAAATTTGTCATCCTCATATCCTTATGGTCAGGGAATTTATACTACTAATTAAAATGAAATAATTTTAAATGAAAAAAGTTAGGCTGTGTCTGAGGTACCACAGATCACAGTTTATTTCTTTTAGATATAGCCTTTGAAGGATCTGCAATTTACTACATTGCATAATTTTACTAAGATAGTCCAAATGTGACACAATCTCATAGTTTTTTTTTTTCTTCATCTGCTGGACTTTTCAAGTCTCATTTTCCATTTTTTATTTGAATGAAACATCTAATACAATCTTTCTGACCTTCAGAATCAAACCACATGCATTTAACATGCAAAAGAAAAAAAAATTGTTTCGAGAGTCTGAGTAAGTCTGTTTGCAATTGCGTAAATATCCTGCAACATGGAATTATAGCTATCGTATTCTGCTTTATCCAGTCCTCTGTTGGTGTTGAGTTGCTTAAGGCTCCTTCGTGTATTGAAGGAATTTAAATTCAACATTAAGAACTAAATGAAAAGCAAAAATATTACCTAAAATGTCAAAAACATAAAATCTAACAAAATAACCTTTATTTTACTGTAAATGTACTCTTTATGACTTCAATGAATGTTAGTTTTACCATTAGTTCAATACTCTCACAGCATTTTTTTCTATGTTTGTCTTCTTATAAGATGGCAAAAAATATAAGTGGGAATATTCCAGCCTCCAAACATCGCTATTAAAAAGCTTAAAAAAAGCAAAGTCTAACAAGTCAACAAAAGGAAGATATGAATGAACATACCTGAGCAACATTCTCTGCGTCTTCAGCTGGTGATGAGTTAAAAAAAAATCAGATGTGAAGCACAATCCTGAAATTAAAGGCAAGAAAAGTACTGAGTGCTGCTGTTGCGGTGTTACTCACTTTTAACAGATCACAAGAACTAAAACACACGAGGCCTCCCGCTCTATCTCTTATTCAACTGTGAGTCTCTCTTTCTGTTCAGCTACACATACAGCCACCGGCATAAATGGGATGGCTCAGTGCAGACAAACGCAATCTTCCTGTAAAGCACCCACACCACAATTTTTTGCACTCTTGTATCCTTAATAGCACACTTGCACCCCAACCTCCAAATTTCCCTTTTGCCCACATGACAAACCACAAACCAACAGTCTGGCACATAACACGGCAATCATTCTGTCAGTCCACACTGAAGTAGGTAGATGTTTACAAATATATATCTAAAAAATGTAAGCAATTCTGATTCTAATTGTGTAATGACAATACACATAAAAGGATCCGATTAAACAACTAAATGTGAGAGAAAAACTAGCCGTATGATTATCTCTGTCCGGGCCAAACCGTACAAGAACAATGTCCCTTCAAATCCTCCCAAAGGAAAGGTATGAGGAGTGTGATGTGGAGCACCTGGAGTCAGAGCCGGCATTGCAGTGAGGGCCCTGTTCAAGCAGGGGTGGGCTTGAAGGCAGGATTGAGACTTAGTTTAGCAGGGATGGAATGCACACCCTCCAACAGGTAAGAAAGACTACATTGTTCGTCTATCTGGCAGAGCAACCGCCAAGGGAGAGAGAGGAGCAGGGGGAGAATGGAGGGGAGCGTGTCTTACATAGCAAGTGACCATTACAATCCTTAACAAAAAATCCCCTCATTGCCCTGATCTGCAGCGCTGTGAACAGTGAATTCACAAAGGCTGTGTGTTATAGAGAAACTGCCCCATTGTGCAAAACTTTTCACACAATTCCCGATGATAGAGATGCATATTCAGAGTGCTGTAGAGAAATTCATATTTATAGTGTTGTAGTGTGTGTACAGCACTGGCAGCCTCACAGTGACAATGATGATTTTGGAACCAATCTGGGCCATATTAAATATTTGGCATCTTTCTTTCTCTGTTGCAGACCCCTTGCCATGTACATTGTGTACAACACAATGGTTAGATTCATTCGTTCATCGATGGCACCAAATCATTTGAAGCTGTTATTTCAGCTTCTGTGTCAGACGCATATGTTAATACTTTGTATAGGATTCAAGTATTTGTTAAAGCAAGCAGAAGTAAACACGTGCTTGGAGAATTGCTCGCAGAATTTCTCAGAAACGCGAATCTGAAAACCGATGTCACAATCATTTCTTTCCTCGAATTGTAGTCGCTGAATTAACTTGTTAAACAGAAAGCGGGAAAACACACACACACGCACACACAGTCTATTTAATCCACAGCATCATCGTACTAAACATTTTAAATGAAAATGAAAATTTTACACATCTGCACAAACATTCAGAGAAAAGTTGTAAATGTGATGATAACTAAGTTTGAGTTAACTAATGTAACATTAAATATACATTGATCGGCTACAGTTACAAATTTCATTCAGCTGTATATTCACAAGCTTTGAGAACATGGATGGTTTTGTATGGCCCAATATAATATCACGTCCCACTGAGACATAAATCACAGTGTTTTCTCTGTCATTGTTCTAAGATGGAAAAACTAGGTGGCTGACTAAGTCAAGAAAGGTGAATGTCTACCAGGAATCAAAGAAGGGACTTCCCAACCCAAGTTCCTAGCACCCAGCCCCTGACTCAACCACTGCCACAGCATGCCAAAGAGCACCCTGTTATTACTGCAACCACAGTGGTTTTGAATCTGGACACAGTTCCCAGGTCAACGCCCACATTCCCTGTTTGTGTTTGTTTGCTTCAATTAGTCTTTGACATCTCTGCTTTCCAGCTTGCCTGAACCTTTCATGGCTGTCAGAGTTTACTTATTGTGTAGCTCAGTGCTCCAAACAACTGTGATTCAAAAACAGGCCAAGTCAGTTGAGTCGCTCAGGCTTAGATTCTCTTCATGTGCATTATGTTTTGTATTGACGCTAATCTGAAATAATTTGTCTGCTGTTCTTTCCGTGATCGTTAAAATGTTCATTAAAAATTAAGGAATTGTGGTATCTTTGGTTTTGTTGTAGTATCCAGAAAGCTTTAGCAAACATGAGTGGGAAAAACCACCTCCTGACCCAAAAAAAAAAAATTTAAAAAAATGGATGTGTGCAATGGGTTGTGGTATCAAAAGGGGAATATTTTTGGAGTCAGCTTCTGGGAAGGGAAAAAAATAGAGAGGGCAGTTTAAGTTTTTTCTTTTTTTATATTGATTATGGAAAAAAAAAACAAAAAGAAAAGCTAAAAATTACAAAGGGGGTGACATGTATAAGGTAATGTGCACAGCCGTTACTGGCAATATGCAGATCGGTATCTGACTGAAAATGCAAATTTGACCCATCTTATCGCACATTGTTACACGTGTATCACTGATACCGAGGTGACAGACAGAATGAAAAAATGTGCACAAAAGTTGAAAGATTAATAATCGTTTTTGGAAATTAACTGGAAGCGCAATGGTCTGTCGTTCAAACAGCATCAGTAGCAATGTTTGTCACGATGGTCACACATTACCAGACATAAGAAAGAGAAAATGAGGAACCTGAACATGCAGCATCATTCTTCTGAATGTCTCAATAGTGCCTGTGCTTATCTCAAGATGTTCAGATAAAGATAATGTTTTGCAACAACAGTATTGCCTTTCTTGATTATTTACTGAGAGCCCCTTATGTTTTTTGTGCAAGCGTGTTTCTCAAAAAAAAAAGTTGACATGCCCTGTACAGTGTGAACTAACAGTGAATGCAATGAGTTGCAATTTTTGTACACCCTATATTTGACTGAAAACGTTACAAAAACGACATAGTTTCAAGTACTGAACCCGAGAAATGTTACTGCTGAAGAATACAAAGCAACGCTTTTCCCAAAATATCTCGACGGGGCCATGTATACAATGGTGTTGCATCACTGGTTCTCTTCAAGACGTTCTTCAAGCCCTTGGAAACAGAGGGGATGAATTGCTTTTCTATTCTTACTTCATAAATGATTCAATTTGCTCAATCGTTTGGAGGCTCCTTTGTGTTATTCTTTGTTTAATAATACAGTAAGTATTTTATGTGCCATGTATGGACAAGCAGGCCAGTTTAGCAACTGTGCTCTTTTACTATGGAGCCATGCTTTTGTAATAGTTGCCGAATGTGATTTGGCATTGTCTTGCTGAAATAAACAAGACCTACCTGAAAAACAGAGCTGCACTGGCAGTATATGTTTCTCCAAATCCTGCATATATCATTAGCATTAATGGCGCTTTCACAGAAGTGCAAGTGCTGGCTTTTGAACTGTGTGCTGATAACAAGCGGAAAGAACATGGCGCACATTGCTGTTTCTGGATTTTTGTTTGTTTGTTTGTTTGTTTTTTCTTTGAACGGTAGTATGTTAACTTCCATTTGTGGATGCACAACAAGCTGACTTTACTGGAAATGTTTTTTCAAAAGTCTTCCCAAGCCCATCCGGTGATATCCACTGCAGAATCTCATTTTTAATATTGGTCTTTCTCTGAGTTTTCTGAATTTTTAAAATGATCTCTACCATGGTAGGAGATGAGATATACAAATTCTTAAACAGAAGAAATTCTCAAACTGTTAAACCAAATGCCTACTGAGCCTTCACAGAGCGTTGAATCCATCTCCAGTTTTCATCTTAAACACTCAGACTTTCTAGGAGTATCTTCTATGTTGCTTACTTATTACCAATCTGTGTGACTTGTGAGATATTCCACCTGTTTTTAAAAAATAAGGATAAAAGCATTTCTCATTTTTAATATTATGTTGTCTCCAGAGTATTTTAATTAATTATAATGTTTAAATTGGTTGCAGTTTTCTTTTTATTTATGCAGAGCATCACATTCCCTTGGAAATAGGGTTATGTATTCTATTGGCCAATGTGCTCTTGACAATGAAAGTCAAGTCTGGTTGGGTGCAGGGAAAGGAGGATGTTGGTTGGCGGAAGCTCTGTTTTACACCGATAAAAGGAGCACTTGATTCATAGGAAGGGAACTGCTAACTGCTGTGGTTGCTGGCATGTTGTGGCGAGAGGGAAACAGCCCATATTATTAAAATACTTCACTTTTATATAATGCAATGTTATTATTTTCTAGTTTTAATCTTTTAAGTAAAAATATTGCTGATAATAATAAAAAATAAGGTAAATACTTGATGAAACTCGAAAAAAGCTCCTGAAGAGACATTATTACCTATCAGTTTCCTCACATCATGTTTTACCGGTGCAGACTTTATTATTTAGGATCTTTTCACAACAGAGTCGTGGTGTATATGTTTAATACCACTTACTTTTTGTAATTATCGATGCAGTTCATTTTTAGGTAATCCAAATCAATACCATATGCCATCCAGAAAACTTACAGTCATTATATACAGTAGGTATTTTGTTTCTGTTTATTCATTGTATGTGTTGATTCATCATTCAACTTTCAGACAGCTTTGCCAGTCATCGTCACCACTGTGATGCTTTTCAAAAACAAAAAAGAATAAAAATAAGTTCAACTTTGAGGATGAGATGGCATGACAATATCAGGCGATATTTTAACCTTTTAGTATGAGCTAGTTCAAGGCAGTATACAGTTTCCTCTCTGGTCTAGGCAATTTTGAAATCGTAGTGGCTAAATTTGTGCAAGCATACTACAGTGTTGCAACATTTCATAGTTTCCCACAGTCCTCTTGTGAGCACGCATAAGAATAGTTGGTATCTCCTCACAATACACGTTCTGCAGTTAAATAATGGCTGGACATTATTTGCTTTCCAGTGATATTTGAAGCCCAAAAATATCCTACAGTAAGGCCAAACAATGATGTAATTTATGGAGTTAGATAGAGGGAAATCCCCATCAGCCTGTGTTTCCAAATGCTTCCCAGAAGTGGGAACTAAGATAATTGGAGTTGGTTAAATGTAGGAGGATACTGAAAAAAGATGTTGATGAGTACGAGCAAGCTAAAATGGCTTGTAAAACGAGAGATTTCTGGTTACCACTAAGTCCTACAAAAAAAGCAACCACCTTTAGTCATTAGGTTTAATTACAGTAAGCTCTGCAGGGATGTGAACTCTAAAATAAACATCCTGCCTTATACGTGTTTTTTTTAAGAAGCTCAGACGAGCTGCTAAAGGCATTTACATGTTTGGATTTACGGTTTCAACCACGAATGAATTTAAATTTTATTGTAAGTCTAATGGGGTTAGTAATCGTCATATTTTTACACAATAACAGGAGACAGTCCGAAATTACAGTAATAAAGTTAGTTAATAACTTGTTTAGCTTTACGTTTGGGCCATTAAAAGGTTCAAACTTTCCCAACTTAAAGGGCAAACGTGTTATAACTACAGGGGAGTCTGAAAGTACTTCTTTATTAACCACATTGCTTTTGACTTTCAGCTCTTTTGTAGCTGCTCGCTCTGCAGTAAACTGATCTTTGCCCTGCACGCACAACATAAGGCACTGCGTCAGCCAATAGGAAAGAGACTCATTTACTGTACGTATTACGTAGCCTAATGCTGCTAGCCCGGTAGCTGGTTTGCTAACAGGAAAGAAGATGGATTCTCCCATACTGGTAATGTTAGCCCATTTATTTATTTCTGACGATGTAAAAGCCACCAGCGTTATCTCATTAGTACTTCACATAAGTATTTACTAACAAAATGTTTCTCGCAGGGCTGTGTTGTAGAGTCATTTAAAGAGCAGTCGAATAAACTCAGTGCTAACTACACTAAACGGGTTGGCCGTGTTAGCTAAGGAGCTAGCATCTTTAAAGTTAGCTCGTATATGCGTTTGTTGATGATGTGGAACTGTCATGTCTTCTTCACGATTTGGTGATTAAGAAGTCTTTTTAAATAACATTTAGACTGATTTTGTGACGCCAGTCGACACCCAGTTTATTCAACATGTTTGGACGTCCACCGTCGCCTTTTTGATAGTTCATGTTTATTATTTCACATATGAGTTGCCACCTGTTTAAAGAATTATTAAGGCGAATTCGTTCCTTTGCAGGATCGAACAATGCCTAACGTGTGCTGTCTTCACAGGAACCATCCTTATACACGGTCAAAGCTGTTCTCATTCTGGACAACGATGGAGACCGGCTTTACGCCAAGGTATGATTTTCAGACATCAGTGACATCATGTTCCTTCGTTATCATTAACGCCGGTGACATGCTAAAAAAGTGATATTTAAACGTTTGTAAATGAATTGTTGGCCTATAATCTGTTAAACTCGTGAATGGTATCAAGTCATTTTGAGCCTGAAAGAAAACTCCTGTCACAAGGTAAAGTGCCTTTTTTTTTTGACTACAGGTTGTTTACCAACGTAAGCAATGATATTAACCATTAAAAAACGCCGGAAATCACTGACACAACAGGTCTCTTGAGCCAGAGCATGTCTGGAGGTGGTCACCCCCTGCCTGAAATATGATTGCTCCCCCACCAACGATACTGGACTACAGTACTGTTAATCTTGCAGTGCCCAATACTGTGGAAGCATGTATAGAAGCAGTATTAGTGTAACATTTACTTGGGTACTTTAGTTTAGGGTTTAAAGTATTTGTACTTAATTTAAGCATTTCTCTATCATGCTACGTTCTGCTCTTACTCTAATATATTTTGGATGCAATTATTAGAATTTCTACCCTTTATTTTTTAAGCTTTAGTTTGTAATTGTTTTGTTGTTTTTTTTTTACATTTTTGCATTATTATAGATCAAGCTGCACTGCAATATATAGGTAATTGAAATCAATAACTGGAACATTAAAGAGATACATATGAACATCAGTGGATCCATAATTATGATCCAGTGGTACATATATAGTACTGTTTATGCCTAAAAATCACCCAACGTTGTTTTTGGTTTTTTTTGGGGGGGGGGTTAATTTTCCGCACTAATTTTAATTCTGATGAAATATTCTGAGTTTGTGTGGAGGGGCCCACAGGAACTCGAAGAAAAATCGTAGAAACACTCTTGCTATGAACTTAATTTTAAGTTAATAAACCTCTTTAATTGCCACCCCCAAAAAACGCCAAAAAAACCCCCCACTCTGCCTGATTCTGTAAATGCTCACATAGCTACATTCGTTTTCTCATTTTTGGTTGATTGTTTGCAAGGAAATGACATCCTCTACCTTCATCTAATAATAAAAATGAAAACTAGTGAAAATGATGTCTAAATATGACTTAATTTCTAATTTCTGCAGTATTATGATGACACATACCCGACAGTGAAGGAGCAGAAGGCATTTGAGAAGAACATATTCAACAAAACACACAGAACAGACAGTAAGTAATCTTTACATTATTAAAAACAGTTACCTTGCCTCAATACATACCTAATATCAAGCATGGTTGTTTTTTGTGCCTCTTTAGGTGAGATAGCACTACTTGAAGGCCTCACTGTTGTCTACAAGAGCAATATAGACCTCTTCTTTTACGTGATTGGAAGTTCACATGAAAATGAGGTAAGTTTAATTTTAGGTTTTGTAATGAATCCTTTTTAAGTAGGAGTTGAAACTTGCTTATGTTGTGCTGAGGAAAGTGACAGCACATGCCGAATATGGATCCTGCCTCATCATCCAGTCTGTGAGAGCCTGAATAATGGTGTGAATCATAGTAAATGAGCAAGTTTTGGCTATTATTGTTTTGCACTTGGAACATTATAATTGCACTAAACCACATAAGAAGTTTTCACAAGTGAAGTCCAGAAAATGCCAGGTGAGAGACCAGTGAGAAAGTTGCCCTTTCTTACACGTGGCAGACAACTGGAAATAAACCGAGTCATTTGGTTCCTCATTACTTGAAACATTTCTAAAACTACGCATGGAAAAAATGTTTTAGTTAAGTTACAGAAAATAAAAATTGGGCTTTTGAAAAGCACAGAAACTAACTGAAAAAATTGTGTTTGCTTACAAAGCTAACTAAATTAAACTTAAAAAAAGTCAGCTTTACTCTTAAAGGTAGTCACATTTATTATTTGCTAACTTATTTATATTGTAATACCTTTTCTGTACTCTTTAAATCTTACCCCTAAATAATAAATCTTACCCCTGAATAATAATAACATCATTATCATTATTATTATTATTGTTATTATTATTTAATCTTTTAATTTGATTTCTTTTCTATTATTAAACTGATAAACAAACTGGAATATTTACAAACCAAAAGAAGTACATTGAATGAGTAGATAGACTGGAAACTAACTGAAACTAAATTTAATTGAAAATTAAAACTAATGAAAAATATAAAAGTTTATTAACTCTGACACAGACTTCAGTACGTAACCTGGTGGGTAAAGATTGATGACATGACCTTTGCATTCTCTTGTGCGATTCGTTGGGTAGAAAAGTTGAGGGCTACAGCACATGTGTGAAAAAGGCTTCAGGGACTGAGCCTTAATTTGTCTGTTCATTCTGTAGTTCGGCTTTTGAAGTAAATTATTTAATTTTAAGTATTTCACTCCCTCCAACTTGGTCTCAGGATTATTTGATTAGCTGAGAAATGAATTGTCTTTTTTCCCACTCATGTGTAACTTTGTATTTGTCTTACCAAATAGAATTTTAAAGCAAATTGTAGAAGCACATAATTTGTTATCATGATTTGGCTATAAGCTGCTTTTCAAATTTATTAAAATAGTATTTTGTGTCCCTGTTTTTTCTCACACAATATATGCGACTCTAGCAAATAAGTCTAAGTAAACCAATAAAAATAAATAAACAATTGAACCGTTGTTTAGCAACGAATAGAGTGTTTTATCCTCAATAAAAAAGTGGCTTTTATTTGTAAACTTTGTTGTAATTTAAGAACTGGTTATGCAGTGCACAGATTCTAATGTGTTCTTTTATTTTTAACAGCTCATGCTTATGGCTGTTCTAAATTGCCTTTTTGATTCGCTCAGTCAGATGTTGAGGTATGTTTTTGCAGCAGTTATTTACAAACAGAAACTTTTTTAGGCACATTTTTTTCACTAAAATTAACGTGTATATTTGTAACTGCAGAAAAAATGTTGAGAGGAGAGCTTTGTTGGAGAATATGGAGGGACTCTTCTTGGCTGTGGATGAAATCGTAGATGGAGGGTGAGTAAAACTAAAGCGGCCTGATAATTCTGATTCTGGTAAATCATCTTTTAGAGTTTTACATCACTCTGTCTCCTGTGCATTTCCTGCAGGGTGATCTTAGAGAGTGACCCACAGCAAGTTGTGCATCGTGTGGCTCTTAGAGTAAGTTCCTCTCCTCTGAAACGTTCAGCAAATTTTGACATCGGTTGTTTCAGCTGCTAAAGTAATGTAATTGTTCTTGTAGGGTGATGATGTGCCTTTGACTGAGCAGACAGTCACCCAGGTGAGAAAAACATTCAAACTCTGATCTTCTCTCTCCCATAAAGTTTTAAGGCTCCATTAGTTTATTGACTGTTAAAACTAATTTCTTCAAAACCTGCAAATGCAAGGTCATTGCACTCATTCTCATCCGTGCGTGCATTTTGCATTGTGTCATATGCACGTCAGGGTACATGAGGTGGTATGTAGCCAGTGGTGGTTCCTGTCTTTTAGCTCTTATATGAGTGTCTGTGTGTGTGAGCTCTTCTTGATTAATGCTGTCATTTGAGAGGCCTGAGACTGGCTACTACCACCCCTCCTTTGGCCATGATTAATAGCTGTGCCCAGTCCCCATGCTTTATGGTTATGATTTGGCTTTCCTTCAGTGGATTAAGATGATTAATGGGGTCTTGCATATTTTCCTTCATTTATATCACTTGCTCATCATTTTTTTTTCTCAGGATTTTAACTTTATTTTAATCGTGGTTACTTTATCTTCCTTGGTCATGCCACTTGTGTTTTTCTTTTACTTTTATTTGGTACTGTTTCTCCTAAGGGTAGCCGTTCTTCTCTGGGCCAGTAGAGTCGGACTTTAGTCAATGTGATCTGTTTGGTCAAGTGTATTTTTTTTTCCACAGGTACTTCAGTCTGCCAAAGAACAGATCAAGTGGTCCCTTCTGCGATAAGAGTCATGGCTGCACCAGAATACCATCGAGCCACTGTACAGCCAAGATTTCACAGCACTGATCTACATATTCCTTTTCCTCTGATTTCCACTCCTTCAGTCAACGCTGTGAGGAGTACTGACGGCTGGTTCAGTCACACTCCCAGGACTACTACTTGACAGAGTTTCATTTTCTCTTTTTTCTTACATTTTCTTTCTTGCACAGGCTTGCTTTGTTTAACATGCTCAACGTGGGGATAAGATGTGCTGTACATTCCAGTAATGATTGTCCTGTTTTTATTTCTGTTATGTTTTTTTTCTTTTCTTTTGTCTTCATCAAAGAAACTGGTTGTTTACTAAAACAGTATACAGATGTAAAATGTGAATAAACACCATCATAGCTTGTGACAACATTCCACGTGTCTCCTTACAATAACAGTTGTGTCATTCAGGACTGCATCCTTCCACCTCCTCCACATTACTGTAAAAACAATCCAGTCATTTTCTGTCCCTTTAATTTACGTGGGTGTTGTGATTAAAGTTTGTACAAGTATTACTGTAGTCATCATTAAGTTTTGTATGGGATCTTCCATCAGCAGATACAGTTAATAAATATCTGACACTGGCATGGGAAAAGCCATGATGTGTCTAAACACTAGCTGTTTGTGTGGCGTGGCTTTAATATTCGTTTGTACTCTGTTGTTGCACAAAGACTGAGTCGTGAACTGTTTGTTAACATTCATTATTCTGTTTTTAAAATTTTTTTCACATCTTCAAGTTTAGCTCGCTTTTAACAGCTTCTGCATTTCAGAGTTGAAAATTTTAAGTGTTCTTTGTTCTTCAACACCTAAATACATAACAGAAGCTCAAGGGCTCCATCTCCTGGTGTTGGCAACAAACTGCAAAAATCCTGTACATGGGAGGAGACTCATCCTTGCAGGTCTGATGTGGAACTTGCATAGTACTCTGTACTGTGACATGAGAAGTTTTATGGAGAAACCCTTGATTCATTTCCTTACCACTGAGAGCTGCTATGTGCACTGTGAATTGTGTGCTTCAATGTATGTAACCCCCCCCCCCCCCCCCTAACCCCCACACCCACCCACACCCCCCCCCCCCCCCCCAACAACCCCCA
>VUQG01001655.1:44443-62816 GCA_015106755.1 Etia nguti | reverse complement strand
CCCACACACACACACACACACCTAGACACACCTTCATATGCTGAGCTTGTGCTCATTTGAATGCAAATGAGGGAAACCCCCCAGAGAGGAATGGGTGTGAGTATAGGCACTAGATCATATTGGTACCTGATGCATATTACAAGAAAATGATATATCTGCATTCTTCCAGCGAGGTATTCCCATATGTTCCTATTCTGATCTTTTCAAAGTACTCTTTGTGAGCAGAGATTTGTGTTGGCTGTGCTGAAAACAGTTATATCCATGTCTAATCCAAACCACGTTTGGTAGCAGGCCTTATTAGAACCTCTTCTCTCCTCATCTTTTAGATCACATAAATTATCCTGAAGCTCTTTGCATGCTGTGACAGGTCTCAGGTCACCGAGCTACTGTTTGTAGCCTTTTTCACAAGCTGTCATATGTAAGAACTTTGCCAATGTTTCTGTTATGGATATCTAAGTAATTTTGCTCAGACATCAAAGTAAGAGACCGACAGAGCAAATGCTCTTGATGTAGAGGTGTCTGTGGCCTGCAGGAGTTAGCTGAAAGGATCACACACATTTGTGGTAATGTTGGAATGCAGAAGGTAAATTAGCGTTCCACCTTTGATTTGCCCCATGGAAAATTTTATACCTCCTCCTGTGGAAAAAAAATCTTGTGAGAACATAACCCTGAGATTGTGAATGCAGCTGTGATATTATGATTAATTCAATGTTAGAAATAAAATATATTTATGCTAGCTCAAAAAAGAAAGGAAAAAACACCTGAAACATATCAAAAATGCTGTGTATTTTAGGTTTTGTGACAGCGGTTGTTACAAAAAAAGTGTGTGTTTTTGCCTGGATGCATGCATGTGTGTTGTCTTTACAAAACACAGAGCAGTGCAGTCAGTGAAAACTGTTATTGGCTGTGAACTGTGTTCCCAGTGTCTTGACTTTGCCCCAGTTTGTTTCAGTCCTTGAATCTGTGGCTCTTTATAGCTGCACAGATTGACTGAATAGAGACCATGATGATGCTACTTGTGATTATTAAGCGTTTTACTGGATAAAAAGCAGTAAGAAAAGGAAAGGTAATCATTATAAATGGACTCCATTATTGCACCAGTTTACTGTTATCGCAGCGGTTTGGTGGTATAATGAGGACAGCTGATGTCTCTGTGTGTGGTTTCACTGAAGGAGGAGGAGGGGGTGGGGAGATGAAGGTTAAAGAGGATGAGGTTAGCTGAAGTAGACAGCAGTAAATGTAATTAGATGAAATCCCAGTGAGGGCACAATGGGGAAAAGAGAGGGTTAAAACAGATCCCCACCCAAGGTGCCTGTCCAGACCCTCACTTTTCATCTAGATAGCCCTGCAGCACCATCGGCAGCTCAGTGACGCGATTTCATCCACTAATTACAGTTGCACCATCATAAAAACCAGCAAGGTAATTTATATTAATTATATAGGAATGAGTATAACAGTTTGAAACGCCATGGCTTGACATGCTGTACATAACATGCAGTAAAATTGTCAGAGACGTGTGGGCTCAGAGCCTTGTAATTGATCAATGCATACAGTGAAAGAGTCGCTCTGCGTATGTGTGTGTGTGAGTGACTTTCTGAATTAGAGTCTATAAATTATCATCATCTGTAAGCTTACAGACTCTTTATGTCATAGTCAATAGGCCCAAGCACCCATCCAATGGCTTGTCCTGCTAACCAGAAACAACACAGGGGAAAACAATGACAGCATGTTGGATGCAGTACAGTAAATGTATTAAAGGAAGTGCCATTATACTGTCTGAGCGGAGCAAAGGCCAAGACCAAATGATGTTTGATGACCCACTGTATTAAAATTAACAAGGCCATTTTACCTCTACTGCTTTCACATTTCCACCCAGTATATAAAATTACTAACATAATGATGCTGCTTTAGTGTTTTGAAATAAAATAATATGAAAGGAAATCACTCCCTCGTTGGCTCATTTTTCACATGCCTTCATTTTCAGTGTTTAAAATAATAACAAGTGACCATCAAAAATCTATAGCATCAGTGCAAACGCAGCATTTATAAATAGGTCATCGAAGGCTGCTCGAAGCACGTGTGGCTGCATGTGTGAATGCGTGCATGCAGAGAAGAGGAGGTATGGGCCCAGGCCTGCTCCCTTTGCCTCAGCAGCATTGTGGCAGCCTGATGTGGTTTATGACCGCAGTTGCCCTCTCCGGGTCTGTTTATGGATTCCCATAGAACAGAGAATCATAGCCACTTCAAGGAAAGCCAGCCAAAAACAACACCTCCACCATTACACTCTTGCCTGCTTTAGCCATAAGTCAGCCCACTATTTATGTTTCCGAAGGAAAAAAAAAGAGTTTTCATAGTAATGACATAAGATGACTGTAAATTCTGATGCTAATGTTTAATTTTTTTTTGTTGTTGATGTAAAATAAAACTGTCACCACAAATGTGTCTGCTTTATTGGATGCCGTTACAACTAGGTGAAAAAATTGTGAGATTTGTTAAGGAAAAGCTTTTTTTTTTCTTCTTTGGGATGGAATAGCATTGCCTTTGCAGGACCGGTTACTTTATGATACCTGTAAGATTTATTACATGAAAATGTTCAACTTTGATAGGATAATGAAAGTGCACCACCAAGGGCATTGTTAATCGAGGAAATATTCCACCTGATGTGTTTTCCCTCTGCTGTTTTCCCCACAGTTCTCTTGTGCCGGAGCAGTGCATTTCTCTTTTACTGAAAGCATGCTTTAGAAGAGTGATGGTGAAAATTCTCTGAAAATGCTGCCAGTGGCTGGACACAGCAGGATTGCATTGTGTTTCTTTGTTGCTGCATGGCAAAAATGCAAAATGCTCAAGCACGGCTGTTCAGGTTTGTTGTGCTGCTGCGTCAACTCCACCATCCTGTTAAGGTGCACAGCTGGGTCACATCTGGTTAGAGGATGTGCTCAACTGCTTCCTCCAGACCCTTGCAGGCAGGGTGCACTCTTGAGGACATGCTTCTGGTGATGCTGTGTCACACCAGTCAGAGGTTACTGGGTTACTGCGGTTATCAAACGGTCAGCACTACATTTTAGTCCAAAAATGATGCAAAAGTGTGCTAAAGAAGGAACATCAGTCATTTTCACTTGTCAACATCGGACTTTGGAATGCTGGCCATAACTGTTTATGAGTGTTTCTGCTGGTGTTATTCAGCTCCCACCGCATCTGTCAAAGACTAAACATGGCTTACAGTTCATGTTTAGTCTTGTTTTGCATGAAAAAAAGAGGATCCCCTGGATAATCCACTCACTTGTACTACAGTATAAGTGTGTGAGTGTGCAGGAGCTCGAGAATGTAAAGAAAAAGCATTTTCTGTGGCATACCTCTAAACCCCCAGCTTGTTCCCTCCTCCCTCTGTCATCTACCCTTTCGCCCCTCCCTTCCCCGTGGATTCCCCAACCACACCACAACACCGTTAACAGAGCGGCCCTGACAGATTTACTGCCATCGTCTTTCCATTGGCCGCCAGCGTGACAGCTGAGATTTAATGCTGACTTCTTATTGGCCAAGACCTGACAGGTTAATTTATGGGTGCACTGTGATTTGATGCCTCCTGCCTTTGAAGTGAGTTACAGCTCTGTCGCTTATAGGACACAGAAACGGTGTCAGGTTGCAATCGTAAAATCTTATCCCTGAAGGGAGGTGGCACTGGAGTATAATAGTCCTTACATCATAAGAGCAGAGGAGACTTTCTTGTGAGCACAGAACGAAGAACAGAGAAATGTGTGGTATGCTAAATTTCTATTGAAAATGATTTAGATAGATCACAAAGCAATATACTAAAGGGATAGTTCACTCCAAAAATTAAACTACATATTTTACCTTTGCCATGTACTTTTTTTTGTGTGAGCCGGCCTGGTTCTGGGTGTAGATTCCTCTGCTTTCTCTGGAATATGAATGTGTGAACCAAATACCTATGTGTTCAAATTCCAATAAAATACATTTAAAAAACTCAGCAGCTGTGATCCAAAATACTGCAGCAAGAGTCCTGACAGGGACTAGAAAGAGACAGCATATTTCTCCCATATTGGCATCTCTTCATTGTTAAATTCAGAATCAAACTTCAGAATCCTTCTCCTCATAAACAAGGTCTTGAACAATCAGGACTCATCTTATCTTAAAACCTCATAATATCACATCAACCCCAACAGAGCAATTCACTCTCAGACTGCTGGCTTACTTGTGGTTCCTGGGATATTTAAAAGTAGAATGGGAGGCAGACCCTGCAGCTTTCAGTTCCCTCTTCTGTGGAACATTCAGTATGTGTTTATACACCATTCTGCATTTATTTATTAGTTATTATTAATCTCTGGCTTTCTTCCACAGTGTGATCTTTTGTCCTGTCTTCCTCCACTCACCGCCAACTAGTCGTGGGAGATGGCTCCCCCTCTCTCATCCTGGTTGTGCCGGAGGTTACGTCCTGTTAAAGGGAGTTTTTTTCCATCCCACTGTCACCCAGTCCTTGATCCGGGGTCGTCTGTTTGTTTGGGTTTTCTCTGTATTACTGTAGGATCTTTACCTTGAGGCCACTGTTATTATGATTTGGTGCTATATAAGTATAATTAAATTGAATGTAATGGAAATGAATTACACTGTCTCTCTTTCTCTGCTTAGGCTGCTGCCCTCATGAACTGGCCAAAGATAAGTGCAACAAAATAGATGGATGGATGAACTATATCTCTTTCTAGAAATATTGATCTTGCTGTGAGCATTTACTTTTCTACCAAAATACACCCATCAACCATATCACTCTTCTGACAGAAGGGTGCATCTACTCATGGTTAGAGGCTTACACCTGTGACAGGATGGCAGGATGTAAACATTAATGGGTGTCCCCCTCATCTTAGCCGTGATATTAGAAAGCTGCATGCTACTTTTTGCGAGTGGATGTAGCCTGATGGAAAGAAAATAGTTGCTACTATTTGGGGTTTCTTTTGAGGACTGGATCATGATTTCTATTTAGACATAGTGCTTTGAGCAAGGCAAGTGCCCTCTGGTTGTGTTATATTAAAAACAAAGGCAGCCATCTCTATAACTGGTATGTCCCAAACTGGGCTGCTAACAGGTAAACCGTTCCTTTAATTTCAAAGTGTGTAAACCCTTCATGTTCCCGATCATATTTAGCATATTCCTGACTGTGATTTGATGTTTTCCTACCTTAATGTGCATAAAAAAACAAATATGGGATAAATAAACTTATTTCTCACCTCATTTGTTTAAGCTGTTTTCTTTCTACTCTCATTAGACATCCCTCACATCAAATAATGAGCAAATTTTCAGGTGACTCAGGGGTCAGAAGATCATAACTGATGGAATAAATCACTATATCGCTAAGCTGATCACCAGCAGCAAACTGCCAAAGTCACTTTGGAGTCTGACTACTATATCTGCTCGCTGCAGCCCCAGTGTTCGTGCAACACCATCATCTATCTGCAGCCTATCTCTTCATCAGCCTGACAGTCAATCCTGACAAGATCAAGAAGACTGAGAATGTGGCCCTGTAACAGCCTTGACCCACGGAAATCTCTTAAGGGTAAATAGCATGGCTGCCCCTGCCCCGTCTATCAACCTCTAGTGAATTCATGCACCGTTTCCCTTGGAAATCAAATCCCTCTCTTTACTCTCTCACTTCACACTTGAGGATGTCTGCTCAAGTGGAAAATTGTTGGAAAATAAAGAGACTGAGGAAAGCCCTGGACTTGCCTTGTCAAGTGGGATTGCATAATTTCATAAAAGACCTTCTCTTGAACTCGATAACTTGGGGTTACGCAGCATGCCCTCTGACAGTATGCCATGTCAGAGAAAGAAAACAGGCTTTACATCTTTAAAGAGACATGATCCCTCTGAACTCAGAGAGGTGAGTGATTGTTTAAGTGTGTGCTGGAAGGGGTTGAGACAAATATACCTGTATAGAGTTAACCATTACAACAAGGTCTTTTCTGTTTACATACGTAAAAGGATTCTTTTATCAAGTCTACAGTTTGGATTTCATGGAAAATGTTTAGTTGAAGCTTGGCATCTTGATAAGCTCACACTAGAGAATCTCCCATGCGTTTCTGGTCTTTGGAATATAAAGTTAATGGCTTATCAATATCTTTCCACAGGGCAGTGATCACCCAGGATCTCTGAAACTGAAATATGTTTTTACAGCAAAGAAAACAGTGATCTTGAGTGAGAGAGACAACATAATCTGCACCTCTTTTTTTCCCAGTGTTCTGATATTTATCGTAAGACTAAGTCTGAGGCTAAACCAAGGCACAGCAGTGGATTGAGTTGCCAGTATTCACAATGTCAAAAGATCACCAGAATTGTCATTAGTCTTCATGAGGGGGACATGGACATTTGTACCAAATTTCATGGCAATCTATCAAAGTAGTTGTTTAGACCTTTCAATCAAATCTGTAAACATCTCAAGCCAGTTTTAGAAAACAATTCCAGGGGATAACGATAGTGGTGTTAGAAAGAGCATATTTTCGGATACTTTCAGATTGATTTTTTTCTTTATTTATCTTTCTGATTCTGGTTAATGCATTTGGCCATTTTACATTGTTTAATTTCATGTTATGACCTATATTGCTGCCATGCCTGCTTCTGGGCAGAGCTATACCATTTTAACTCCTTGGAGAGAAATAAGAAAAGGATGCTGGTATTACTCTGGGAAGGATGACACTTTGATTTGAGTGATAGACAAAGCTAGAAGTGTTTTTCCCTATGATCAACAATGACTAGCAACCCAAAAGTTTTCACATAATGTAATAGTTACATACCAGAGACTCTCTGGTGTGAGAAGATTGAGGGCCTCTCATGTTAGGCAGGCCACCTGCTGGACCTGCTGCAAGGAGTGAAGGAGAGATGGTAAATCATGAAACTGGAGCTGTAAATTTATTCATTGTGACTTTTTTTCTTTGGAGAAACGAGGCATGCATTTGGCAAAAAAAAGGGAAAAAAAGGGGGAAAACCCCCCGACTGTAAAAAGACTGAAAGGCATGTCTTCAATTCTTGGCATTCAGCAGCATATAGGGCTATACAAGATCATGTGTACGTTATATAAGTTAGATATAAGCTGCTATGAGTCACATTTTTCCCCAGTTCATCCAATACATCTTCAATGTCGCTGAAATATCAAGTTACTAGTCATGTTATTAGCCAATGCTAGCAAGCTTCTTTAGAAAGTTGCATCCATAAAATCTACAGACGCAATGCAAAGACACTCATATTTGCTAATAAAACACTACAGTTTCACTCACCAAACCGTAAGCACAAACATTTTGGGCAGTCTATACCACACGAGCCACACTAATTATCAGGTAAACAATATTAAAGGAAAAGGGTTGTTTTGCTTTAGACTTCCATAGGACCGGAAGTCTTTTTGCAATCAGAGATATCACGGGAGAACAACATTTGACTTCTTCTTTGTAAGCACTGTAGCAGATGACTAACATCAGTAGAACATACAGTAGGATGTTTGAACTGATACCATTCCAGCGCCCCTCATTTATTCCTGCTATATTCTTGTTAAAATCAGCGGACGGATTGCACTCTCATGTTCGTCTTTCATTTAATGTGTCCTGGCAGTCCTGTGTGAGACTGCCAATTAGGAACTCAGACAAAGTTGTGACATAACCTTTTTTTTTTTTAAGAGTCGCCATTTTTACTTGAAAGGGAATGCACAAGTTTTGATTAAAAGCCTTAACAAGGACTCTAATCTTTTCAAGTGTCCCAGTAAGATACCAGGACCATGAAGGCGAGGCTAGTAAATGAAACTCACATAATTGCCAGGCAGTCAAACTGTTTTCATTAACCCCACATCCAGTTTCTCTTATTTCTCAAATTGTTAAACCTTTTCTTTACGAATCCATATTGCAATGAGGGAATTTAGAAAATTCAGTTTTCAACTTCTGACCATTCCCGGGGTTCATTTTCATGTATGAATATTCATGATTTGGCTATATCATAGCACACACGGTCTGAACACAAACTTTTCCCTCGTTACCCATCAGACGGGTGAAAGCTTTCGCTCCTCTTCTCCTCTGTGTTGTATTTTGAGTACTGGGAATGATGTGCCGTTGCTAATTAATCTTGTTGAGTTGCACTAATTAAAAAAGAGTTGGCAGACATCTAAATATGGGACAATATGAAGCATGACATGACTGAACGTTCCCATTAGAGAGATTTTTTTGAGGCGGGCAGACAACCCCTTTTTAACTTTCACATGTTTACTAGACTATGGTAAGAGTCATACCCTGGCACTATGGACACTGCTAAAACACCAACTTTGCCTACGTTTTGGAAGCCATTTTGTCCACCTCGGATTGGCATAAGATGGCTGCCTTTGACTAAAAATGTTCATTTAATTCAGCAATTCTTTATTTCTGCCCCCACTAAAGTTCTCATTTTGGTGCAGGATGCCTTTTGGTTATAACATAAACCAAGAATCGGCTGCATAAATAATTTATTCTTGAATAATAGCTCCTGGTATTAGAGAATATTACAATATTTGGTAATCATTAATAAGTAATGCGTTCACACTTTCTTTGCTCATTGTTTGACAAGAACTTTAGATTTATGTCAGACTCTTTCATGTAATATCAAATAATAATTGAGCGAGTGTGATAAGTCAAATTGATGTTTTTACTCTCAAATGCATGAGAAAGGCAGGGTGCACCAACAGAGTCATGTTCATGTACATGAATTATTGTAATTTAAAGGTCTTTTTTTTAGTCATTCTTTACATTTCTGCTGTGGCCCTGTGCTTCTGCATGAACGTTTTAGGACATGTTCACTGAGGTGTCACGGAAAATGGGAGTAACCTGGGCAGAGGGATTGAAATTTTAATGATGAGCAGCACCACCGCACGCTGACGGTCATGGTACACCTCAGACAGCTTAAATATCACCGCTAATTAACGCAGAGAGGTGGGCTGTCACGGGCATGATGGATGTTCGTAGGGGGCAGATCGTTGCTTTCAACCAACCAGCGATTCCTTTATTAATCAAAGCCTGAGATGAAAAGGCTCTCCCACACCTCAGGGAGAAGGAGATAGCAGGAGCTATTGTTAGGAGGGTTTGAGTCATTTGCAGCAAGCCTGTGATGTGTTTGATCAGAGGGCAACCAAACATTTGTAGGAGACAGAGGGTTTCTGCTGCTGAGCACTTGTTTTTCTAAACCTCTGAACCACCTACATGATGACAAGAGCCACAGCATACACAGTTAGCTGAGATTTACTGGTTGTTTGGGAGATTTCAGTTTGTCAAGCCTATGTTTTTTTTCCAGCATCCCTCTGAGGGGAGAGGTGAGCATGTAGAGAACTGGCCATCAGTCTTAAGGAGAGCTCTCCTCCCTGATAGAGTGAGCCAGACTGAGGACGAGGCAGCACTCCCACACTTTACCTCTGGACTGACTCCATGATCAGTCTGTCTCGCAGAGATGATTTCGAACCTAGATGATTTCAGCACTTTGTGCATGAAGATGGAGTGTTATCTCCCCCTCTCTGATCTCCTCCCCATCTACCTCACTTAAGGAGGTCCATTGTTAAGTGCCGGGGGCCTGTGGGTGCTGTAAATCAGTCTGCAGAGGGAGGGGGATGTCTCCCATGGGGGAAAGCACACACTCCCAGCAGCCTTCAGGCTGATCTCATCCTGCCTATCCTAATGCTGTGTAATTAAAGAACTGGTCAATAGCAAAGAAGAAGGTGCTAAAGGGTATGATCTGCACTTCCTATCGTACAACTGATGTAGCAATACCCATGCAGCTCGAATTACAGGGCAGTCTGCTGGAAGAAATTCTTTCCCATTCTCTTAAATCTGGCTAAAGCCACAGAGGCGTTTATGTCGATTTGATTGAGTCCTTTGGAAGAAATCTGTTAAACAAATCATCTGTATGAACGACTGTTGTATATTTCACATTTCTCCACTGCAAACTGCAGGTTTTGAAATTTGATTTGCCAACTCACTCTCTGCTCTGACCAAAAGTGTATTTATGGGAAATTTTACCTTATTTTTACAAGAAGCAGAATTTCCAAGTAGAGGATTTACAGTGCTTAAAAGACTACCAGCCAATCTAAGGTTTATGCCACAGCTGCCCTAAACTGAATCAACAATATCGGTAATTACCAAAATCATTAAAAAAAAATTCTGTAATGGTTAATCCACCAGTATGAACGAGCTCTTTAACTGAAATAATGCTGAAACATAATTATTGTTATCCATGAATTTTCAGTTGTTGTTTTTTTTAAATAGCTAAAAAAATAACAAAGTACATTATTATGTCAAATTACAGTTATTTACCTGCACAGAAAAATGTGTTCTAGTGTTCGAATGTAATCTTTGATACATTTATGACTTCTAACAGAAGTCCAGTGTGCTGGCTAAAATTTGGATATAAAAACATGAATTCAGTTTGTTATTCGCCTAGTAAATAAAAATATATATATTCTTTTTGTTTTAAAAATGGTCCTTTAAAATTTTCTACAAAATTTGGTAAAATAATTTACCAGAGGTTTTCTGGTTTTTCTGACAGATGGCCTGATAAATTTGTTAAACACAGATATGTAGATATGTTTGTATGACATATTCATGAGATAAGGTTCACTGAACACATCCTCCATTGACCGTTTACTAAATTATATCCCATAAACTAAAAAAAACCCCCCAAAAACCAAACACTTTTACACAGTGCAGGTACCATCAGTTTCTCTGCATTAGGGAGTTCTGTAAAGGCGCACTAAATTATGACACTAGTCAAGGTTTTACATGTTTATGTGTCAGAAAAACTTTGCTTGTTGATTAACTGGTATGTATGAGATTCAGTGTTTGACAGCTGGGTTTCTTGTTTTTCCTCAGCTTCACACTGAAGTCAGAAGAAGCTATTTTTTTGGTGTAAAGAAGGCAGCATTCTTCGAAATATACAGAGCACTGTGCTGAGGTTTGTTTCCATTTCCATTAACAGGCTGAGAGGAAAATCGACTCTCATATGGTCATGGCTGCCACCTGCTGACATAACTGCTGCATTACTTACACAAATATTTTAATGTAGCACACTTTACGGACTACCCTTCAAAACTGTTATTAGAAAATCACCCAGGAACCTTTGCTGTAAATATATGACCAACACCGCCTGTTTAAAAAGAAACAACTTTATTTTTACTTTGGGCCCAAAACTCCATTCACAACAGTGTGAAACTGACTTGATGTCACTCCTGGCATAACAAAATATAGGGGATGATAAAACAAAAAACAAATAAACAAAAAAAAATATTCCAAAAAAAAATGGATACAAGATCCTCCAACAAATACATGCAAATTAAAACAAAATATCCTAACTAATCATAGCTGCTGCATTAACAGGGCAAGTGTGACACTTTCAAATTTTTGTCCTAAAAGCAAGCTTTGCGCTGAGTCACCATGGACTTTTGAACTATCATAAAGAATAACAATAATCAGACTAAAGGTTAAAATGTGATCAAAACTTGATTTGCCTTTGGAGTTTAGGTCCCATACATGCTATTTTCTAGCCCTAAAACAATTTATAGATATATATATATTAACTTCATAAACAGTACACAGTCAGCAATGGGCCCAAACTCTTCTCACATATCTAAAAGTCTGACAGAAACAGATCTACCTGTCTATTATTAAAAAAACCTTTAGTCTAAATAATAGTCATCTACAACTGAACTAACATCTGCAGTCCAGTGACTTCACAATATACAGGCCTGAAGTTTTACATTGCCAGTAATCAACATACAAACGACCCTCATAGTTCCACAACAAAGTACAACTTGTCATCTTCACTGAAGATGCTCAGTTTTAAACTGTGGATGAAATGACACGGAACTGTATTTAGATCACATTCAGTCAGGCAAAGACACAATTCAGCAGTGAGAATCTGTGGATGAGCAAATTTATATTATAACCTGGTTGACCTGGGCCATTCACACAAGTACCGAAGAAAAAGGTCCCCAGTTCATTCATGTGAAAAGACTCGAGACTAGCGTTGCTCCAGCTGCATTTAAAAAATATTACGAGCATGATTCTGACAATATTTAATAGATAATTAAGTAAGTGTAAACCTAAGGATTTACCAAAATACTATGAAGGGAATAAAAAGTCTTAAAGTGAGAACAATCTCTGATCACTGAACAGGAAAAGGCAAGACAGCGGTTTCTAGGAAGGGAGAGTAACCACAATGGATTTATACTGCAGGTCATTTTACAGAAGCACATTAAGGAAAACCTCATTTTTTGCCACACATGGGTCATCCCTACATCCAGTAAACATCAGCTTAAAAAAAATCTGAGCTCCTCAAAAATCTGTCAGCTGTTAGCCACTGTAAGTCTTACAATTAGGGCCATATGCCTTTAAAACAAGGTAGAACTCTAAATGCGTTTGCCATGGTAGAGATACCATCTAGCCAATTCAACTTTAGTGTTTGTTTTGGTTACCAGTAGGGTTGGACCTGTAGTTACTTTTCCAGATGTACAGCAGCATGAACAGCAGGTTAAAATATTTTGATTAATTTAAGACTTGTGCGCTAAAAGAATATGGTACATAAAGTAAAAATGAATGACTAATTTGATTTTTTTTTTCCTCTCCAACAATCTTTAACATTTAGACCAGCGGCATCAAAAAGGTCATTAAATTTAACTTCAGATGTGTTACCGACCTACAGTACTTCATTGACTAATCACTTCCTCGAGGCAGCACACAGCAAGCCTGCTGTGACCTTTTGCTTATAAGCTGTAGCCGGTACATAATTAGTAACAAAAGAAACACAAAACAAATAGGACGTTTTAATGCTTCATGGTTTTCTGTCTGCGTCTACATTAGCGAATTGTTCGTTTGAATTAAAAGTAGAGTTGGGGTTGACTGCAGGATGAAAGCACGAAAGGTGCTGACTGTCCATGCATTCACAAATTTTGTGTAATCTCCATTTATTGCCGCAATACGATGTCCATGACTGTAAATGAGTCCGTTCCCCATCGCCTTCTTCCTGGATTCTAAAAGTGACAGTAGGTTAAAAAAAAAATAAAAATCCACTATGAACTGGTGAGAGCAAACTAAAGTTTGGCTGTGGAAAAGTTGGGCTATTTTCAGGTCACCACTCCAAGGTGTGATGTTACTGAGCTGCAGACTGATGTTGGGTCTCTATGTGGAAGTTGAGGGTCAGACAGTCAGACGGTTGCTTGAAGGATGTAGTGGGCTCCACGAGGCCGGATGGGTAGATGAGTCCTGGGAGTACTGGCTTTCCTCTTTGCTCATCCCAACTGTACACAGCCGTCGGTGTCTCAGAAGCCTGTCTGTCCGTGAGAAGTTCTGAAGCAATGCAAGCAAACATGTGGGCTTCAGCCAAAGTAGTATTTGAATAAGGCTTGGGTAGCATATTTGCAGCAGTTTTATTTGGGTGATGTCTGTCATTTTCTGTTGCTCATTTAGTGGTGCACCTCCTTAAGAATTCCAGTTGGTAAATACTTCACTTGTAAAATAGTTGCTAAAGTGGTTCAAGTAGAGATTTGCACACAGACACTGGCTGAGATTCTGATCAGAATTTAGAATCTAATGCCTTGAAAATCTTGCACTGTATGGTTGATGCCAAGTGCTGTAGACGCACAACTTTTTAAAAATATAAACATGAGTCAATGATAGGTAAATTAGCAGCATACGGGTAGTTTTTCACTTGCACTGCCCACATTACAGATTATGCACCCTAAACATTGTTTGATTTCTTCCTTTAGGTCCCCTCCCTTGGTATTTTTTGTTTTTCCAGCTTAAAACTAAAATATTTCTAAATTTGTTTTCTGTATTCTTTTTTGTTTCAAGACAGCGGGCACATGCATGTCCGCCAATACATCTGCAATCCATTGTTGTTGGAGTGATTGTCACAGGCTGAAAATCTTTTAATGCAGGATCTGTTCAAGTACAGTACACGTAAAGTATATTAGTGAGAAAAAAAAAATGTGTGAATAACCTGATGGCAGCGATCGCACTGATAAGGCTTTTCTCCGCTGTGCACCCTCTTGTGCCTGTCCAGGTGGTAACGCTGAATGAACCGCATATCACAAGCATCACACGCAAATGGCTTTTCCCCTGGAAAACAAAACAAAACACACACAGGGAAAACGAATTTAATCATCAGGTCATCCTGCATTTATCGCTGATTTCACATGCATTTCACAAAAGAGACCTAAATCTACATTACTGCGTTAAAGTCTGGAGACACCTCTTTGATGAGAAAGGAGTGCAAACAAAAATATAAAAGGCAAAAACAGACTTCATGCAATTCTAGTGAGCTTGATAATTGATATTAGATATGACCACCTTTATTTTTCAACTGAACTCTCTTAGACAAGCACTCTTGTAATTTCTTTATCCAGTCTTCAGGAATCCAGGATTCTTGAAGGACACACAAAGCTCTTCTTTGGATGTTGGCTGCTTTTTGTTCCATTCTCTGTCAACATGATCCCACACTGCTTCAGTAATGTTGAGGCCAATCTGAGACTTGACAGTGTTGCATTGTGTGTTTTTCTATGCAGGTATGCTTTTACTGCATTGGCAGTCAGTTTGGGATCATTGACCAATGAGATAATTTTAAGACGGTACCGTATGGTGAATCAAAATCTGATGTTACTTATCTACTTTCAAAATTCCATCAATTTTAAGATCTGCAACAGCACTGACTGAAATGCAGCCCCAAACCATGATAGAGCCTCCACTGTGTTTTACAGATAGCTTTAGACACTCTTTTGTACCTCTCTTTTGACCTCCTCTGTACATTCTCATGACAATTTGAAACAACAATTTCAAATATGGATTAATCACTCCATAAGTACTGTTGCCTCTGATTTTCAGTCTAGTTCTTGTTTAATTTGGCATACCACAGCATTTTCTCTCCATTGGCCGTCCTACAGAATTTATTCTTAACAGCCAGCCTTCCACCAATTTCACTTCTCGTTAGACTTCAGCAAACAGTTCAGAGAAGGTTCAGATGCATCTGTCGGGTCCTGTGTCAGGTATTTGCTGGATTTGTCTTCCATTTTCTTCATAAAATGACTGTCAAACACTGGTCATATGCTACAGATAGATTTTTAGGACTACCATCTTTTGTTTTCCATTTTTTCAGTTTCCTCATTTTTTTCAGTGAATAGCTTTTTTTGGGAATGACCTGTTTGGTCTAAAATACTTCTTTATGCTTGTCAAGGTGTGTTATTACTGGAATTTTTTATAGATTCAACTGAAGAAATGGGAACAAATTACATGATTTTGCAACAGGCAGCTAGTAACAAAGTGCTTAAAGACACTATTTAAAATTGGTTCTTTCCTAAGCTGTCTGTTGTGTGTAGACATGACAGGGGTTTACTCTTGAGCTAGATGCCCTTTTTATGCTTAAATGATTCATAGTCAGTGTTATATGGCTTAACAAAAGAAAAAATAATTCTCTGAAAATGGTCAACTATGAGGACTATACTAAAAATGAGTGAAAAGGCATCCAATGTCCAAAGAAAAACTTGGAAAGACTGGAGAACTATTGCTCCACGCCTTCTATAGACCATCGTAAAAGATTATAACAAAGTGTGGCTCCTCAGAAGCAAATTATAAAGAAAATGATGGCAAGATTTTTTGCACATTACTGTACTATAAGTCTTATTTCGACCAAAATTACGTTACAAATTAGAACCAATGCAGAACTCAGATCCACATACAAAAAGAGAAAAAGAAACGCTGAAAAGACACATTTTACAAACTTTCACAACCTCTGAAAACGCATCAAAATAGATTCATGGAGCAAATACTAAAAATAAAGGTAGGAGTTGGTGGGTATTTTTAAGCTTATTCTGAGCAGATGGACTATGAGGAAACATCCTTACAAAGGCTTACCTAGTTGACATACAAAAAAAACAAAACAATAAATATAATATAAAATATAGTTCAATTGATGTAAAGAAGTGAGGGTAAGTTCTCACCTGTGTGTGTAAGAATATGCCTCTTGAGGTGGTAGCTGCTCCGGAAGGCTCCATAGCAATGATCACAGATGAAGTTCTTCTGGACTTTCAATGAGCTGTCGTCATCCATATCAACTGATGGAACTAAATGCTATAAATATGAAGACAATCAGATGAAATGAACTTACGAGTAACAGTCTTTTCACTTTCTAATTTCAGTAGAATTTTTAGCATTCTTTACCTCCACTTTTACTTTGTTGGCTAAACCTGATTTTTTGTGTTTCTTCTTGGGCTGCATATTCTGGTTTGCCTGCATGCCCTTTCCCTCAATTATCCTTGATGTATGATAATCTCCATCTTTCCGGATGAGCTTTTGAAAGAAGAAAAAATGTGGGAATTATGATCAAAGACAACAGGCTTGTGTTAAATTCTGGTTTGCAACCTGTGTACATTTGTCAACCAATGACTTAAATTGGCTTATACAAGCAAAACTGTGAAATAACATTAGCAGACTTAAAGTGAGTTATTTCTCCATGCAAAATAAAGAAGCATCTCTCACCAGGGGTGGGCAGCTTCCAGTTGATGGATGGCCCATGTGGCTGTGATGCGGCTGTCCATGGTGCACCTGGTGGCTGTGGTGGTTCTGGCTATGCTGCGAGTGGGTTTGGTGACTTTCAGGACTGGTCCTTTGCCCCTGACCCAAGGGTGACATCATCTTCTTTTGGCCTGGGATGTTGTTGGCTTGCATTAGGGCCATGCTGGACAGCACCGCCTCGCAGCCCAGCAACCCAGCCTGACAACACAAGCAAAATGTCGTTTTGAAAAAGAGGAGATCACAGGACTCCTCACACAGCGAGGCATCAGAGGGAAGGAGAGGGAGAGGGGGACTGAGCAATGGGAGTAACGGATACATGCATACGATAAAACCATGATGGTGATCTGGAGATGAAGAGACTTCCACTGACCCATTTCATATGGTCTCGAACAGAATTGCTGGAATGGTGTGTCATCGCCGTGCTTTGAATGCGTGTGTGTTTGTGGGGACAGAGGGGCTTCACTCAGGATGAGGGGTGACAGATGAGACTACACCCTCCAAAATCATCAGGGGCAAAAGTCTGAAAATAAAGGCATACGCATATATGACCAAAAATGTATGTGCAGCTTTAATATGTGCTGTCTATCAGACAAGACAGCACCGGTGACTTGGTACATGGCTGACAGAAAACACAACAATAAAAGGTAAAACGAGAAAAATGATGGAGATGAGGAAAAAGCTGGTAAAGCACAATGCATCTGTGTAAATAATACATTAACCAAACAAATCCTTCAATGACAATAGCTGACAGTAGCTGGTTAAAATGAATTTTAAAATCACAAAATATAAGTATTGGTCTTTAAAAACCTACACCCTATAGAAATGTGGCTATTATTACAAAGGATATGAATGATGCTGCTTCTGTCATCCATGTAAAGACCATAAATACTGTAAAAACCAAGCTACTAGCAGGTCGGTATAGCTCATTGGGTTTAGGAGGTTATATGCATATGCAGTGGCTTAGGTTCAAGTCTGCCTTGAACCCTGTGTGCTGTCCTGCTCTCTTACCCTTTTTCTTGTCTATTCTACCTGCATCTAATACTCATGTATTAGATTATAAAAGACATACAGCAGTTTCCCAGTCAAGTCAAAAGCTAGTGCTAGAAGTACTTAAATGATGAATGCATACAAAAATGCACAATAAATGGCACGATTACTGCATGATCTATTATGTTAATGTAAAGGGGGCTCTTTCGACGACCCAGGCTTATAAAGCCCACCCATAGAGAAAACTCCTCTACACGGACAGATATTTTTTATTTTAATTGATTCAACCACATCTATTATTGGAAAACGCTTTGTTTTGTGATTAATTTGTACGCTGGTGGGTTTATTCACTGATCGATCTTACAAAGATCAAACAGTTAGCTGCAGTTAGCTAGCAACGTATCCCAGCTTTTTTTTGGGGGGGGGGGAGAGAAAGTAAGAGAGAGGTTTATTTTTTCGCTGGGGTCACGGGACACGGGACATACAGCTTTGTGTATTTCTGCAGGGTTCTGCATGAAAGTGTGCCGCACGCTGAGAGTCCCCGCTGAATGAAACGAAAGCAGAAAGCAGCTAGCCAGCCCGGAGTTCGATTTTGGGACAACTCTTGTGTGACTGAGCGCTCACCCCACCCCCCGCCCCGGACAGCACAACAACAGGCAGGGCGTGCAGGCTCCGCGCAGACCTCAAAATAACGCCGCATTCGCGGGCTACAACTGCTCCAAACACACGGGCACCGAAAAATTAAACGTTTACAGAGCCGCGAGGGACATGCTGCAAACTCGACCGCTTACCTTTCGGTTTTCAGAGTGCTGAAGATTAATATT
>VUQG01001655.1:25832-36007 GCA_015106755.1 Etia nguti | reverse complement strand
ACTATCAGCCTTCAACTTGATTAAACACCATTTTTCCTCCAGTCATCCGTGCCCCATTTGCAGTGGCTCTATTCTTAAACAGTGGATAAAAGAGTGAAAATAAGAAATTGTTTTATTTTATCTGTCTTTTGCAGATGTTTTCCATGACAGAGATGAGTTTTGAAAATGTTCTCTTCTCTGCTGCTTCATGTGGACTGCTGAGCTCCATCCCTAAGATGAATCTCAACATAAAAAGAAAATGCCGTTAAAATGAAGTGAGCGCAGCTTGCTTTTTATTATCTTCTCAAATGAAAGGTGAATAAAAATCATACTTCAGACACCACAATAGAAAAAAAGAAATAAAAGCAACTCTTGTAAGAGATTTCATGAGACAAAACTTCTATGACTCTTCTAGGATAATTGTTTATGCATCATTTAAAAAGTATCAACTACAGTAGTGCTAAATGCAGTGTAGTAAACCATAAAATCTTGTTCTTGTTTAAGCCCTGATACTTATGAGCCGACTTCTCAGTAAAAACATTTCCTTTATAAGGGTTTAGTCTCTGTAGGTGAGTAATCAGTCAGTCTTCAACAGGAAGTCGATGCTTTCAGGTGGCAACATCCAGTCTCCCTGACTGAGAAGTGAATGCAGTTGAGCGGGAGTGGCTTTTTCCCTCTGTGAGTTACGCCAGTGACGCAGCATGGCAAAGACTCGCTCCACATGGATATTATGGTCCTCTTCGATTTGCTCCAGCTTTACAGATGAGATTCCCAGAGCTTCTCTGCCAATTGCCCTCCACGATTTGCCGAACGTACGGGCCACAGACATCAGCTGTTTCTCACTCACCATGCCAGAGCCTGTGGGATGAGACAGTTAAAGTATGTGACTGTTTTACAGAGTCTCACAGTGGAATATATTTCAGTGCATTGCCACTCACCATTGTTGCATATCTTTTTGTTTGGAATGACATCTGGTACCTGAGGTGCTTGTTTTCTTTTTTCAGAGCTTTCTTTTCCCCCTTGGAAGTGAAAAAAAAGTTTCTATTTATAGAGCAGAAATAGAAATCTAACTGGAATAAAAGATTGCTGAAAATGAGCAAATTTTGACCTACCCGAAGACTGTGTGTTGATTTTCAGTTCGTTAATAAAGTCAAGCATTGGGAAGGTTTCTTGCAAGGCCTTATCCTTGAAAAGCTCCAGTAGTTCTTTTGCTGCTTCGGGACCTCTCTGTATGACGTGATCCAAAAGCTCTGTCACTTTTTCACTAGGAGCGTGGCAAGATTTCACCTGCTGGTAGATGTGGAGAGGCAGCAGACGGCGAGCATCTGCATGCTGGAGTACAAAGTCAGCATCGGCACTTAGGATTTCTATTAGCTTTGGCTTCTGGCTTCTGAGTAGCTGGATTTCTTCTCCTGATTCCTCAGCCATGACTGATTTAAATCAACTCCTGGGAAAAGGAGTTGACGAAGAACTCTTTTAATATAAGCACAGATATGACATGTCTAACAAGCTCAACCAAAAACCTTTTGAGTAAATTAAACTTTCAAAAAAGTAAAAAGCTCCAATATCCAATATTTCTAGTGGTAATAATTGTAGCTGTGACGCTATTCTGCTAAATGTGCTGGAGACAGCACTGAGTGTCAGGGCTACCTCTGCTGGTCAAACTAGGCAATGACAGCATGTCTACATTACCACAAGCATTCATTCAAAAACAAAGACTTTTCAAGTTGCTGCATGACTGATAACATGTGCACCAATGCTTATATATCTGTTCTAAGCCAATACTAGCCAATTATATTGCTAACTTGATATATCAGGCTCTAATGTAACACTTAATTGTCCTGCACATGCCTGCATAATCACTACTAAACATACTCCTGGCTGCCTTTAAATTAACGTGGCTATGGAAAAAAGAGATATTCTCACATTTATTTTAATAACTCGTTCAAGTTCTAATAATTCAGTGGATGAAGAATGTACAATGGGAAATATTCAAGACTCTTTAAGATATCTAATGAATAAATGCTTAATTTTGCAGCTACTTTTTAAATATATAGAACTGTAACATTTAACATAATTTAACATGCACTATGTAACATAACATGTTATAGCGTGGTGAAAACCAAAATCACTGATGACAACCTCTCTGACAAAATACACTCACTGGCCACTTCATTGGGTACACTTGTGCAGCTGATCCTTAACTCATCCTTACAGTCAAATTCAACCTCATAATCAGAATAGGGAAGAAAGTTTCAGATTTTCCCACACAATCATGTTACATTCCTCTAAAGTATAGGGGATGCAGGTAAGTAACGAAAAGCATCCAGGTTGGGGGAAAAAAAGAGACAAGGAGGCAAAAATGTAGATGAAATAAAGTTTTTTTTTTTATTAATAACTATACTAAAGGAGACAGACAAGTCACTATAAGCATCAAAAAACAAAAAAAAAATGAGAGCATATCAAAAAGGTTAAATGATTAAAAATGCCCTCTACTCCACAGAGCAGGCATAAGCAGTCAAGCCATACGTAACTCAACTAACTGCAAAGGCTCTCATAGTTCACCTATCCCTGGTCTTAAGTACTCATAGCCTAATTGTTGAATAGAAAAGACAGCAGAGAAAGGGCGGGATCTACGGCTGGAAAGAGAGCAAGTCACGCTCTCTTTGGCCATAACAAACCATCTTTAGGATTTACAGAGAAAGATCAAAAACAGAGAAAGTATCAAGTGAGTGGCAGTACTCAGAGATTAAAATAGCCAGACTGCTGAGAGCTGTGAGGAAGGCAATAGTAACTCAGATAACCACTCATTACAACCACCGTTTGCATGGGGTCATTGAAATGAGATAATATAAGACTGGAAAACATTGCCTGGCCTGATGAGTCTCAACTTCTGCTGCGGCATTTGGATGGTAGGTTGAGAATTTGGCAAAAAGACATTAAATTATGAATTCAGGCAGCTTGTAGTGGTGTAATGGTGTGTGGGATACTTTTGCGGTACACTTTGGGCCCCAACTGAGCACCATTTAAACAGCACAGCCTACCTATACAACTCAAATCATCTCAAACTGGTTTCTTGGACATGTCAATGAGTTCACTGTACTGAAATGGCTTCCACAGTCACCAAATCTCAATCAAATAGATCACCTTTGGGAGGAATAGGAGAGTTGCATCATAGCTACGCAGCCAATTAAGTCTGCAGCAACTGTGTGATGCCATCATGTCATTATGGACCAAAATCTCTGAGGAATGTTTCCAGCACCTTGTTGAATCAATGATACTTTTTTTTCTTAGGGTCCAACCCACTGCTAGCAAACTCCTAATGAAGTGACTGGTGAGTGTATTTCACACTGTGATACATGGGGAGTTATACAGTGCTTATGTTATCTTATCTGTGAGCTTCGGACATGAAGAAAACTAAGCGCCATTATTATTTTTCAGTTCAAGCATAGACCGGCCAGTGTCTACAGCAACTCAATCGTTTGTAACTGTAGCATTGTTCAAATAAGCGTTAATACTGATGTACACTGATCAGAAATCATAATTTAAGCCTGTGCATAATCACTTTATCAACTTTTTTTCTTAGCCTACGTCACACGCCCATGTGCTTACAGAGTTTATTACTTTCGGTGCATGAAGGACGCAAAGCCTTTGTTCTACGTCCAGCGCTTCTATTCTAAATCCCTTTAATCTCTGCACTTCCTGGGTTTGTGCGGCATCTGTTATCGATCACTTCCAGATGCGCTTTACAGACTCGCTCTCATACACCAAGCAGGCGGAACGTATTTGTGCTTTTCTCTTACCATTTAATGTAACAGCCCGAATAACAAAAATGGTAAACAAACGCAGCTGTTAGCGGACAAACAGGAGACGCGTCACAAGTTCACCATCGCCTCTTTATCTTCCTTATTTTAAAAAAAAAAAATTATTTCCGGTTATTGCTTTCACTAGCATTTTATTTCTGTTTGCTTCCATCCAGTGGGTGGATGATTTAACTGCAGGAAACCTCCCCAGCTCTGAGCATTTAGTGTCATCTGGTGGAGATGCTCACACATTGCACTGTAGTGACAGAAGTGTTCTTTAAGCTTAAATTATACTTAATTAAAAAAATTATACAAGACTTTATTATGAAACAGAGACATTTCAATAAATACAAAAATAAGTGACTAAAAGAATTAGATGGGAGACATAAAAACAGAAAATACCTTGGGTTATTAAGGAGAATAAGGCGATATACACAGACACTGCATATGTACAATGCAACAGAACTTAAAGTGGATATAAATGATGCAGCATGTCTAACGATAATTTATTTAATACAAAAATGAAAAGCAGCAGGGGAGGACAAAATAATTGTATGTCTATTTTATTTTTTTTTCTTTAAAATGAGCTCAAATTCCATGGCCAGAAAAACAAAATACACTCACTGCTGCTCTGATTCATCAACCTGGCTAAACTGTAAATGAAATAGCTTCTCCACCTGGGCGTGCCTCCTCAGAGCAAGAATCTCTAACTCTCATGTCGACACGAAGAAATGTGTTGCTGGTAATACTGTGAAAATGGAACGCTGTAAACATGGGAATAAATATTTGATTGTTTTTGGTTGAGCAGAGTCTGCTCGTTGCGTGCATACCAAATAGAATGTGTGCCTGTGTGTGTTTATTGGCTGTGCACACTTGCCAGGTATCATGAATGATGATCTACATTACAGTACCTCCAGGTTTAATGTATCAAAAGGCACCTGACTGCTATTGGACAACAATTATCAGGAATCACCAGTCACACATCTGCTCAGCCTATTTACAAAGCTCCAGCTCTGGGAAATGACAAATCAATATCTTATTCCTGGACAGATATTTGCTTTGTGTGAGTCGAAAAGCCTCTCGAGCCCATTTCATCCATGCACAGTATACAATCTGAGTCACTGTGTGTATTCGTTGTCTGAATAAAACCAGCTTTTGCTTCGCCTACAGTGGGTGGAAGAGTAGAGCAAATCACTTATTCCTTATTTATTCTTACCACTCAGGTGAGGCTGCTGTATCAGAGAGAAATTCATCGACCTTTATGTACTACTAATGACTTTATTATGCTATAAATTTGAATTATATTCAATCTTGAGCTTCAGTGTAGCAAAGCTAAAAGGCAGCGATCTGCTGATCTAAGAAAATACATACACCGACACTCAGGGAGCTTTCAACTTGAAATGCTGTACAATGTGCCTGCAAAGTGTGCAGTTATTCATTTTGCATCACATTACTGCAGCACAAGTGGAGCATACTCTGTATGAAAATGACAATGAACATAGTTTGCTGCTGATCAAGCACGATCCCACTCACACCCTGGTTCTTTTCAGGCCCCATCGCGCTCTCTGTCAAGTGGCAAACTCCACTTGTATGTGCATGCTAGTGGTGGATGGTATAATAGCTCCAGCTCTCCACATTGCTGATGGAGAATAATGCAGTTTCTGTATGAGTGGCTCTGGCTCTATTCTACAGACCTCTGCACCTGGAAAATTGGGATTTTTGTAGATGAGTATGTGTATGCGGGCATGTGTGTTTATTTATGCATGTATACAACTGAAGAGTGAGCCAGCACAGCAGCTTATCCTCTCTATGCCTTAACAGAGAAATTTAAATTTACATGTAAAGTAAGTGACGAGGGAAATCAATCTTACTGACAGACTTTAGCGCTCCGAGCCACAAGGGACAAAACGGAGTTGGGTCTGCATTTGTATGGATCAAACACTGCTTTGTGCACTCGCTGACAGTACACAAGCTGGGACTTTTATGTTTAGACACTAACATACAAACAAAAAACAGAGCTCCTTCACAGATAAAGTTGTTGATAAAAGAAATGGCACTCTTTTGTCATAACTCAGATATGAGCCTGCAATTTTAAGGATTCTGCACCAAACTGCTATTCACAAGTATGACTGGATGTGATGAAGTAGGTTCACTGTTTTGAAAAAGATAGATTTTTTTCTTCCCCTTGTAGAATCCACTGTTTATATTTTTTGCAGCCGACTGTAGTACAGATGGACCTCTGCACAGGGAGGCCTTTGATATGTGGTTCCCCCCATCCCTTCCCACTGACACACACACACACATAAATACACATACACACCCTGCTCCCAGGGTGGGGGTGGAGGGGGTGGAGAGGGTGGAGGGATAGACATATATTTGAGTGGCTCTGACATGTCTGTTTGTTTAACGTGCATTATATATGAAAGACCAGAGCGAGGGAGGAAAGACCATGGCAGCAGGGCAGCCAAACAGAGCAAACACGCAATGCAAGCGATAGAAAGTGAAAGAGAGGGCAGCGCAAAGCTGCTGTTTACAGCAGAGAGAAGACAAACTGTAGGTGGAAAGCTTCAGTTTTCATCACAAAGACACTAGATTTAGTACCAGAGGCTCAACTCAGACTGTTAGGTAACCCTATCTGAGACGTTATCATCCCTTCTTTTAGAGGGAAGAAGGTTTTAATGCTGGATAACAGCAGGATGACCATCCATTATCATTCATCATGTCATATATATTCTCTCAGATCAAATATATATGAAGCTGTTGTTCATTATGGGAGGAAGACCGTTTGCAGAGGACTTATAGATTGAGCCTGTAATGTAATTGACAGATCCATTAAGGCTGATAGAAGTGTAAATAATTTACCTGTGTGTAAGTGTGTGTTTGTGTGTGTGTGTTCTCCTCAGCACCCCTACTTAGAGTTACTGAAAAACAGCAAACACAAAGGCATTTTCCCTCCTTTAAGTATAACGAAGGGAGAAGACAGTGAGTCTGACTGACAGAGCAGACACATTTTCAGACAGCATTAAAGGAGCTCCTGGAGGAAATGGATGTGTATGTGTTTCTGAATGTGTGTGTGTGTGTGTTTGTGAGTGTGATGTAGCAGGAGGGTGAGAGAAAGAGTTTTTGAAGGAGGTCAAAGGGGAGCTTAAATAAAGGAGGAGGACAGAGTTGAAGAGTTCAAAGGAGCAAAAAATAGTTACTGCTCTGAAAAAGAAAAAAAAGAAAGAAAGAAAAAGCTCTTATCGCATGAGATCATCACAGCTAAAGTCACCCAGAGAGGCAGGTGTCGGCTGATGTCAGCATTTAATATTTGCTGTAATTCAGTGAAGTCAGCGACTTGTCGAGACCTTGTTTGCAGGATTCATTAAGCGAAATCTGCGGATAAGAGGTAATCTGCCTCATTACATTAAAGACAAAGGCGCAAAGTGGAAGAGGAGAGGGAAAATTTTGCTTTGTTGTGGCTCTACTGCAGTGTTAGCTGACCTCTAGAGGGAGCTCTTATCATTCTAAAGTATCTAAATGCTTTTAGCTGGGTGATGCACTCAGCTCATAATTTAAGCATAGCTTTTGTGTGATTTGAGCCATAAAGCTCAGGCTTCCCTCGATCCCTAAGACTCTTTGTTTTGGGCCATGAGATGACACAAAGTCCCTCTGGCAAAAGAGGGCGAGCCAGGTTTCTGGAGCTCCCAAAAGATATAGTGGCAAAAGAAACCCACATCCTGCTGGCTTTGGAGTTTGGTCGGTCCTAAACTCAGTGACCAGTGTAAGAATTGGAGTGACTGTCAGAGGACTTGATGCCTGACTTTTTTAACCATCATTGACTGGAACACTGAGTAAACATTAAATGCTGGGACTTAATACTGAAGTATTTTAGGCTTGCTGGGTAACCTGGCAAGTATACACTCTTTTTAATGAGATATTTGAAGCAAAAGAAAAACATATGGCTCATCCCTTTGATTCCTTAGTAAGTTCACTGCTAATTAGGCCATATAAATTTGTGTTACATGTTGTTAATGTGTGAGATTGACGTTCCAGGATTTTACATAATCACCATATTTGGAAAATAATTGCTACCTTTCTGCACCCTTACGTTTAAAGTCTGATGATATTAGAATTATGATAAAATTCTGAACTGCGGAGCTATTTCAGCTGATTGCTTTGAAAGTGTGAACATAAATGTGTGTGTGTGTGTGTTTCTTGTCTCAAACTTGCCTGCATGCTGTTTAGTTTCTTTATGATTAATGATATAATACAGAAAACTAAAACTAATAAGATCCAGTTTTTGCAGTTACACACTAGTTACTGCATGCAGGCATACACTGTTATGTTTACAGCGTGCGCGCGCACACACACACACACACACACACACACACACAAAAACCCTCCATATCTCCATTTTCATATACATATTTATTTGAACTATTGATGTTTTTCAGGCTCCAGTGAAAACACTGAAAGAAGTATTCATTTTATTTGTGAATGGAGCGCGGATAAAAACCATTTGGAGGCAAAAGAAAAAGGAAATCCGTATAATAGAAAGGGCTTATTATTGAACTGTTTTCCCCTTGTTCCATCAAGTGAAGACCAATAGTTTTGAAGGCTTAAATGATCCTCTGTGCTCATCATCAACTGAAAGAATCTTTGGAACTTCACTGATCTGATCAATACTGGCGCTGATTGAGACAGAATTAAATTCAACGCTGGTACTTTCATTAGGAAAATGATATGACTGAGCCAAATGGCTTTCATTCTTTTCAGTCTGCCTCCAACCATCACTGCTGCTTCTATACGCTCATTTCTGTTCAAGTCACCACTTTCAAATAACAGCGTAAGTGTTGGGAAAACAGCAAAATCAATGACCGGGTAAAAACACTACACTGGAAATAATGTTTCCCTCTTATGTTTTTTTTTTTCCACATCACCCTGAGCTACGTATGCTAATTAAACTCCAGGAAACAGAACACAAACTAATGACTTGAGTGATTTGCCCGTGTGTTTGTGTGTTCGCGGAGCCAGAGCTGTGAGGTGGCGTCTATGTCTCTGTGATTTTAAGTGCTTGTGACAGCCGTCACTCTCTCCCGCTGTGTTTCCACTCCACATTGGTGTGAATATGTGTATTTGCGCCTGTGTGTGTGTATAATCATTTTTTGGTAGACCAGATATGTCAGTGATTCATACTTGTGTGTTGCATCACACCCAACATCCCCAGAGGGAGGAAGTATCTTAACTGATTCAACTGCAAAACATCTTTACTTCAGAACCTTTAACAGGATGAAGAATTAAAACATAAAAGAGCTGTTACATATAACTACTCAAATATGCTTCCATGTTTACTTCCCTGTTTGAGGAGTGAAGTAAAAAAAACAAAAAACAGACAACTTACTGACCAAATACTTATTTGCTAGAATTTTGTGACGAGTTCAAATGCTTTATGAAAAATTGTAGGAGAAGCATAAACTCTTGAAGTAAATAATAAAGTGAATCTTGGATTTGGAGGTCTTGCATTAGACATAATTAAATAGGACAGTTAAAAGTCACCAGGGAAGAAAAACAACATGGGAACAACAAGCCAAACATGTCTCCTCTGCTAGGACCTGTAAGTGAATGGTGGTGTTATGTTATATGTGCCACAACTCCCAATGGAGCCCATTACAACCTAGTGTTAAGAAAGCTAATGAATACATGAATGACTTAATTCAAAATTAGAAAATTAAGTGATGATTCTCCCCTTGTGTAAAAGATGGACATACCAACATGACGTCACCTACTTGTTAGTAAAATTCCGATATGAAATCACAGACATTTTTCACCAGGTCATCTTGATCTGCTAACTCTTTTCCTCTTGGATGCCTAATAGGCATAACCCTTGTTTTCTCTTTAATAAACTGAGTGATTTCTGTCATATTTCAGCCCTGGTTTGAGAACAAAATGACTGGCTGTGCATCAGATACCAGTGAGGGTAATCTCTGCCTATACAGCTTCCCCAGCCTACCCCTGGAAAAAAACCCAGAACCTATTCTAATGTTCATCTAACCAGTCCCGTCTTTTGATATATACTGAACTGTCGAAACTCATCATTAAGGGTACAGGGGAGGATGTCAAATGTCGTCTTTATGGGGTTAAAACTGGATATGAGGGTGGATCTGACTGTGAAACCGGACTCTTACTAATTAATTACTTTATTACAATTACCAGTCTTTAGCCAATGAGCATATCAAGGATAATCCTTCTATCTGAGAAGAACACTCATAATTTATAAAATTGACTTAATGTTTGATTCAATATGACCTGAAGCTAGTGATTGAGCCAATAAAGTCATCAGCGAAGTGTTTACTGAGGTCACAGAGCAAGCCCCCCCCCCCCCCCCCCCCCCCCCCCCCCCCACAACCACCT
>VUQG01001655.1:6700-25812 GCA_015106755.1 Etia nguti | reverse complement strand
GCAAAGACCAGCCCCCCCCCCCCCCCCTCCCGGTGGCCATTAAACAGAATGCAGGATTAAGGTGTGCACATCCTGAAGCTGCATCCATCTTTTACATTGTTTTTGTTCTCCATATGTTCACTCAAGTTTCATTCCACATTGCGGATTCATGCAAGTCAGACAGACTGTCTATTTTCTTGCCTCACTGCTGAATTTCAGCCCACCTTGTTTTCCTGCTTCCAACCTTTTTCTGCTTAAAAATACTAGAAACTGAAACTCACCATACAAGCTGTGGTTATAAAAACGTAGGTGCACAGACTCTCTGCAATTATTCAGTGCAAAACAGATTTTAAAATGTTTCATTGAGCACATTTTCAGCTGACTGTGCTGCATAGCTTTGTATCTTTTAAGCAGTCCATGAGTGGATTACAGGGTTCTACATGTGCTTCCTATGTGTGCTAAGCCAGAGGTATCCTCACATATCTCTGTCTTACTGAAAAACTGAAACTATACCCCTTCTGTTCCCATAGATTTCTATCCTATAACCAGACAATCACTTAGTGTCTGGCTGTGGCCTGCAACCCACACACTGCACTATTCCTCACTTGGCCACATAAATGGTATATTACGCAATGAGTGGCCTACCTCAGGTCATTAAGATGCCCTCAGTCAGCAAAACTGGCACATCTGTGTGTGCTGATCAGCCTGGCCCTGTGGTTGGTGGAGGAATGATAACTGCACGCTAATTAAAAAGCCATTCATTGGAGTGAAAGGCCAATTAAAGGCCTAATATTTGATAAGACTCTCAGCTCACTCAGCAGCAAGCCCACCTGGGAAGTATTTATTAAATGTTAATGGAGACTGTAATTAATATCCAGGGTGGATTAACGTGCAACTGAATATCATTCACATTCACACAGAGGACGGGAGAGGGGGTGACGAGTTCGAGAGAAAGAGAACAAGTACAAATGAGAGAAGGATATGTAACCTAATATTCTGCACTTGTTAAAAAAAAAAAAATCTCTCATACAGATGTGCCATTAATTGGGAGCATTCCTGCCATGAAGCATAAAGAGTTTTTTTTAAACAGATGCAGAAAAAAAAGCCACAGAAATATTAAATTACTTTTTGCAGCTCTCATTTTCCATTTTCTAAATACAGAAGCCAGTTAGAGCCTGATATCTGGGTACTTGTGCCTCTGTATATTTCTATTCATGCTAATGGACCATGTGACTACAAAGTGTGTGTGTGTGTGTGTGTGTGTGTGTGTGTGTGTGTGTGTGTGTGTGTGTGTGTGTGTGTGTGTGTGCATGTTTTTATGATGATAAACCTTAATAAAAAACAATGTTTGTCTCTGAAAGCATAATTGTTTAAGGAAAATATATACAAAGTATAGACTTGATACATATCCAGTGACTGGGTACTCAAAGGAAAGAAAGATTTACAAACTCAAACTGGAGAAGCTGACACCATTTTAAAGCTGACAGAAAATGCAACACAGTCTCTGCACTTAACTATTTCTTAGAACAACCGCTATACACTTCCTGGAAAAACCAAAGCTGTTGCGCCATTTTCCACAACAGCTATGTCAGCAGTGCTGCTGGCTGTTATGAAAGTCACTTTTACAAAATATCTTGGTGATTTTAGTGTTTTTATATTCACAGGTAAAGCAAAGGCATCCAATTATCAAATAACACTTAATAAAAGACTAGTGAAAGGCATTTATCTGACTGTATAGTTTTGAGCACAAAAAACATTGCATAGCAAAAGCATAACATGACTGCTTTAGTCCAATAATAACTAAAGTAATTTAACCTTGTAACTCTTCAAGACCTCCATAATGAATTTTTTTTAAAAATCTACTTGTGATGTTATATTTTCAGTTGAGCTTTTTTAACCAGTTACCTAAAGCCCTGCTTTCCCACCATGTAACCGCATTGGTAATTTCCATCCATCGCTTGTTTTCATTTGGAGTGTAACTAGTCAGTGCAGCTAGCAGGTGTAACTAAAAAGAACTCCAGTGACAATAACTGTAGTTATCTGTTTAGATTTGGGTCTCTTATTGGGTCTTATTTGGGTCTCACCAACTGCTAGTATCCCCTCTCTCATAGCCTGGCTGTACTCGAAAATGTGGTTTTACTTCAAATGGTGAAACAAGTTGGTAGTTTCCACCACTCGCTGGAATTGTTTTTTTGCATATTTTGCAAAGCCCTCTGCTTTCTTGGAGGCTCTTGAAGTAGGTCCCATTTTAAGTACTCAATCATTATTGGATGCTGACAAACAGCATTCGTGATTGTCTTGTTGCGTGCATTAGGGAATGTAAATGTGTGGCGTTGCTATCACATTGATGTCACAATACTACATTTTTATATCGTTTTAAATTTATAACGGGATTATTGTAGATTATATGATATTGCACAGGCCTAGGTCAGGGACCTAAGTAGCTTCAGCCATGGTAGGCTGCCACAAGCCAAAATCATCCTCAGTCATAACATTGGAGATCAGATTATAAATGAACAACAGAAAAGTTCTGCCTGCTTCTGCTGGAGGGTCCTTCCTGTTAAAAGGGAGTGTTTTTTCCTTCCACATGTTGCCAACTACTCATAGAATTCTGTCTGATTGTTGGAGTTTGGTTTTTAATATTGTAAGGTATTTACCTTATAATATAACATGCCTTGAGGCAACTGTTGTTGTGATTTGGTGCTATATAAATAAAAGTGAATTGAACTGCATTGAATTAAACGAAGCACCAACAACATGAGACTGCAGTACCCGTTCTAACACTGTACTCGACACATTACCTTAAACATGAACAATTGTACGACTTTTTGCACTATAAACTCTCCACAAGGTTGCTACAGTATCTTTTCATGAGTCACACTGAATCATTTCATCAATCATTAGGAAATTGTTAGAGAGCTTCCTATGAAGTGATTTTTTTTACTAATGGTTTTTGATTGTTTTATGCTTTGCATGTTTGTTTTTTCATTTTTTATTTGCATGCTTTTATTTGGGAAATGATTTGGGATTTCAGTTCACATTAAAGTCTCCCAAGTTAAAGTCAACGAGACACACCTGCCCTGTTGAACTTTCTTAAAAACAGAGACGGGCCAACAGCAGGAGAGAGCCACAGCAGACCAGTCAAGGGGGATGAAAGAGTGACCCACTGGAGCAAGCTACAGCAGAGGACAGATATGTAGAGCAATGACTTTTATTTAGAAATCTGGCAGAGGGGTGCCATAGTGGCCTTGGTTTTTCAAGAGAGAGACACTGCAGTGAGAGCAGGAGGCAGGCAGACAGCATCTTAGCCCTTGTGGTATTGTGACAGTGTAGTAAGTGAGGATCAGCTGTGGGCAGAGGATCTCTCTTTGACCCTTCGTAGTACTAAAGCAGGATTGGTGTTTCCTCACCAAGTTAGTGCTGGTCATTTCACTAAGCACTGACTGACTACATGCTGACCTTCACTCACAGGTCAGCATGCAGTGCACACAGTGTGGAGAGGAAGACAAACGGGTACATGAGGGATGACGGGGACTTTTTTTGTATTGGACTTGTAGCTCTCTTTTAGGGCTATGGAGGCGCTTGACTACTAAATCTTTTAGTTTTGTGTTTTTCTGTATATATACTATTTTAGAACTCTTTTTATGTTACTTAGGCTTTTAAACTCTTTAGTTGTTCCTGGCCCAGCCTGGTTTTACAATGTTTTTTTGTTTTTTTGTTTTTTTATTGTAAGTGAACTATTTTTTGAACTGTTAATCAGTGTCTCTGAAACCTCCTTGACTACAATTCCATTTTTTTTCTTAGGTGTGATCCAGCTAGTCAAAATGGTCTGCTTCTCCTTTCTCTTTTATAAGACCTACTTCCCTGCAACCACGGTCAACGACACCAAGGACAAAGACCAGCAACACCTTATTCAGATGTGTGTGCAAGCAGGTATGGGGAAACTTTGAACCAGTAGGATGGTGGGGATGTGATGGCCAGGCGCTCCAATGAGAAGGGAAAATGTACTGCAGCAGAAAATCTCATTATCTAACATCTGTCCGAAGCTAGCCTTACCACTGCCAACAACTGGAAAGAGCACATGGATAAACCAAACAAAATCATGCCAAGTACCTAGGTACTAGGTGTAAGTACCACTAGGCCTGTAACCTTGGAAGCTTGCAAGCCTGTGAGGGTGGGCTGCTGAGGTTTTACAGGGGGCAAAGTAGAAGGCATCACTGGACAAGATAAAAGGAGATCTGTTAGATCCACTACTGAAGCCACAGAGAAAGTTACCAGGTAGGTTTGGATTAAGAAGACAGATTAAGCGGCTTTAGGCAGCTGTTGTTTTGATTTGATGTTAAATAAATAAAACTGAGTTGAATCCATTGATAACTGCTGCTGGGACATAAACTGGGGTCTGATTAGCTCCAGTAGACAGCCTGGAAAAAGTCTGATGCTGAAAGACTGCATTACTCCAGGTTACATCACTCATTATGCATCTTTGTGTATCTGTGAGATAAACCCTTCTTTCTCCACGCAAGCTTGATTGCACATTTGTAAATGCATGCAGTTCAAGTTTTGTTTACCATCATAGTGATATTGAGTGAGTGGACTAATCTGAACTAAATCTGTATCAGAAAACTTGTATTACGTTATGTTTCTGGTATATTGCACTGTCACTTTTATTTATTTATTTATTTTGTCACTGTGAGAGGACACAAATTATTCATCCCTTGCTTTATCAGTTTAATAATGCAACAACTGAGGAATTTGTACAAGACACAAAAGCTGTGTCCTGTTATATCAAGCTAAGCGACATTGACAGTACATTTACAATATGAATGTGAATAGAAGACGACGTCCTTATCAGTGTTACTACTAGAAGCCTTGAAATATTGCAGTTTGATTATAAAGTAACTGTCTGTGTCTTGTGTGACCTGTTTTTTTTGGTAGCCGTGAAAGATGTTAAATCTGTCAATAATAAACTGCTCGGCTTATTTACTTCGCCAGCCTTCTGCCCAGTTGTTTAATATGTGAGCAGACTAATTAATAATAATACTGACTTTGAGCTGCCATAAAGCAACAGGTCACAGCTCATCGTATTGCTCCACTTTTTCACTCTATGAATGCTGAGCTCTTTATAGCTGGTTAATAGTACAACTATGAAAATCAATACTTCTCTCTGGTGTTGGGTCCTTGGGTAAATACCTGCTTAACATCAGCAGCATACTGTAATATGAAGCTGATTATCTGTTTGGCAACACTGTAAAGGTAATATAAGCAAGGACAGATCTTATCTTCATGTGTGCTACGTAAAATCTGCATGTTCTTATAACAAAGTAGTCATTCTCTTGGATATCTTTCTTTCATTTTCACAGGTTGTTACTGCCAGAGCTTGCAGTATGGGGGAAACCCCATATCTGCACAGAAAACAGGTTAGGTGCTGGTCTAATAAGAGGACTTGGTCAAGATGGATTCATTGGATAAGTTGGATAGGTCAGTAGAACATACTGACTCGAGTCCCATTAGGCGATCTGGCTGAGATGATAGTCAGTGATTAAGAGCTAGTCTATGTGTAAGCGATAGAGTCACAGCAAATATGTTGCAATATATTTATGTTTTAGGTCTTGCCAAGTCACACACCAGTTACATCAGTTGAGTTATGGAGCTTCTTATTTCAACTTGCTGATTTGCAGTTACGCAACAAGGCTGCTGTCTGCTACATTCTGCTATAAAGCCATGCTATGAAAGGTATCTCTAAAGAAAGGTACACAGTTTGTTGGCTTTGCAACTAATGGTACAGCTTCATTCCTGAGTAAAAAGCTCTAACATGACTGCCTTTCAATGCATTAATCATAAATTAGACCCTGCAGTCAATGCTGTAAAACATGCTTGGGAGGCCATTTTTACATATTTACTGATGAAACTCAGAAAGTCCACATTTTCTTTTTTCTCAATAAATGGGCTTGCAAATGTGGGTAAAAGAGGGCAAAATGCCCCAGATCACCCCTCCACAGGAAAGCAGAAAAAATCCATCATCAAAGCAGACTATACAAGTACACCCTTAGTGCTTACACAGGAATTAAGTACCAGCCGGGTGCTGCTAATCAAATGCATTTGATTAACTGAAATATCAGCAAGTGTGGCCACCTCCATAAAAGTAGAGATCCTGGCAGTTTGCTGGTGTGAAGCATTCAGGTGTGTTTTAATGCAATGCCAAAGAGGAAAAACATCAGCAATGATATTACAGAAGCAATTGTGCTGCCCATCAATCTGGGAAGGGTTAGAAGGCCATTTCCAATTCATCATTCTACAGTGAGAAAAATTATTCACAAGTGCAAAACATTCAAGACAGCTGCCAATCTTCCCAGAAGTGGACATCCCAGCAAATTCACCCCAAGGTCAGAAATAATATGCAGAGAAATTGCAAAAACCCCAAGAGCTACATCACAGACAGAACAGGCCTCAGTTAGCAATATTGAATGTTACATTTTATGAAGGTAAAGTTAGACTAATACAAGAAATATGTTTGGAATGCTTATCAAAAAAAAGCCTCTCCCAAAAGAAGATGGGAGCACAGCTTGGATTTACAAAGTTGGATCTCAACAAACCATAAAACTTTAGAATTAGAAGAATTATGAATTATGTCCTATGGCCAAAATGCATCATACTACAGCTGATGAAAACCAATCACAGGATATAAGCAAAAATACCTCATACCAAATGTCAGGCGCTGTGGTAAAGGAGTAGGTTTGTTTTGCAGCCACAGGACCTGTGCACCTTGCAGCCATGAAGCTGACCATGACCTCTTTTGTTTACCTGCATTGAAGATTCAAATGTGAGGCCATCTGACAGGGAAATTACATTATACAACAGGAAAATGATCTCAAGCACAGATGCTGTGATGAGACCTTGAGTGCATAAACAAAGACCTCTAAACCTCAATGAACGAAAGCAATGTTATAACGAAAAGTGGACCAAAATTTCTTTAAAATGATGTGAGAGACCAATAAAGTCATATATAAAAGCAATAAGAAACCAGCATGTCCTATGGGGAAATTCAAACACTTATCTAGAGTGTAATTAATTAGCAACAAATAAATATAAAAAGCAAACAAACAACTGATCGAGTAGGGTTTTTTTCTATTCAAATGTGAATTTTTAATTTAAAAGCCCCTTAAATTTACATGGAATCTAGTGACACTTTAAGACATTATGTATTTTTTATATATATATTTATATTTTGCTTCAGTGAATATTAACTTCAACCTTGCTTTAAATGCATCCGTAACAGCATTAATTATAGCAATGTTTGAAATAAGTATGATGACAGTTCTTGTGATTTCGAGAGTGTGCTCTCTGTGTGTGTAACTGTGCTACTGCTATAGATAATGAATGTGCATATGTTGATTCCTGCAGTGACTACTGTTGCTCTGCTAATAGAAGCGATCACAGGCTGCTACGCATGGACTGGAACCAATAAGTGTTTTAATGTTAGTTTTACTTGACTTGTTTATGAGGCTCATTTTTAAAATCAGTGATCATGTACAGAAACAATCATCTCAAAGATGACCGGATTTGAACAGGATCTGAAAAGGATTTTCTTTTTTAATTTTTTTTTAAAAAGCACTGACCTCTTTTCCTTTGAGACATATCATCTGTTTACTATTATATAAACTATAATGAACCCAGATACTCACTCAGCAGCAGCAGCAGCAGCAGTTCCTGTGCTACTTAGGGAACAGCTTGCAGAGCTGGTGATCAAGCATCGTGATTAAGCACCAACTGCGAGGAAACTCTCCGTGCGTTCAGTCCAATTCAGCCCGGCACTGATTACACTCATCAGGGCCCCGTATGCTGCAGGGTTTTGAAAGAGCACCAACTGCTGTTTGAGATACAGATTTTTGCCAAAATTATTTAATTATCGGACATATGGGCTAAAATAAAAAGAGTGCAGCTTTGAAAAACAGAGAAGTTGGGCAAATTGGTACATCAAATAAAATAACACACTTCTACATCGACTTCTCTGCATTTTGTCTGTAAAATAATTTTTCTACCTTAGGGTCAGTTGAGTTGACAGGTAGCTGCCTTTCTTTGCAGTACCAGTCAGGGCCTCTGTGTGTCGCTGTGGAACACCGCACAACACAAAGTGTAGAGGAAGAAATCGGTTTCATAACAAAACGTCACATCCTCTGACCGCTAACAAAGGTAATTCATTTTTGTTTTGGTTTTTTTGCTAAATATTTCCCAGTGTTTCTAAAATGTATACATCTGTTGTCAGCAAGAATGAATAAATATTATAATAAATGAGCTGTCAGCTGTATGTTGAGACTGTCTCGCATAGTTGTTAGCTGGCACGCTCTGTACCCGGCATGACTCTTCAAATGAAAATCGTCGGGTCAGTGCAGGAAGGGTTGTATTTTGACATGGTCAAATAAATGCCGTCAGTCATACAAACAGCTTCTGTGAAGATGTAACGAACACGTTTATTTAATGTGCTGAAATAAAAAGCTTTGAGTAACAACAGGCTGCTTTCAAAGATGCTATCTACAAATAGTCGTCAATAGTGTCAGGTAATCGAGTTGGCTCCTGCTTTTCCCCTATGAAACATGTGGCAGCAGCTGTACAGAGAGACCATTAAGTTCTGATAAAAAGCCTGTGTTATGCATGCAAAGATGGGATGAGTGACATTAACTAAAGGAGCATGAAGCAGTGGAGTCAGAGCTGGAAGATGATGGTACAAAATGAGATGAAAGATTTAAAGTGTGTCAGTTTAGAAATAATAAAGGTAGATGAATCAATACAGGTAGTGCTTTAGAAGTATCCCCCGGCTCTGCGTGTCTGGACCTTGTTTTTATTCGCTTGAAATTTCTGGAGTTAGTAAAACATTAATGTTGTTCTGCTGTCATGATGGGCGCTAACTTCACAGAGCCCAGCAAGCGTGACCACAAGAGTTAAATAAATGTAAGGATTGGTCTGTGTGCTCTGGTTACTTCTGTTTTTTCTTTTCCTCTTCGTGTTTAGGGGATTGGTGTCAGGAATTTGCATCAATGCTGCGTTTGATTGCAACATCCCTGTGCCTCCGGTGCCAACCTGTCACAGCTCTACCTTTAAACCTCAGATCACGTGCGACACACAGTGTAGCAGAGAACCACCAGACTGTAGAAGCTCTTTATGATCTATCTGTGGACATCCAGAAGGTCCGGAAACTTAAAGGATGGGTGCTGCTTCAGAGTCCAGCCTACACAAAAGAAGTAGCTGAACTCCTAAAGAACATGGGGGCCTCGGGCCCCATAATCGCTCATATTTTAACAAGTCATCCTGAGGCTGTCCTCTGTAATCCTGAGCAGATTTACACTCAAAAAGAGCTGTGGATGTCTGTGTGTCCAAACCAGAGGGAGCTGGTTGGTATCATTGAGAAATTCCCAGCCTCATTTTTCACCTCCTCCAGTCACCACAAAAACCAGCGAAACAACATCTCCTACTTCCAGAGTTTAAACCTGAACAAACGAGTCATCACCAAACTCATGGCCAGCGCTCCTCAAAGCTTCAGCCGGCCAGTAGAGCAGAATGAGCTGATGGTCCACACCCTCCAACAGGCCTACCAGGAGCTCGGGGGGAAGGAGGCCAACATGAAAATCTGGCTTCAGAAGTTGCTGAGTCAGAACCCGTTTGTTCTTCTCAAGCCTCCAGAGGTGCTGAGGGAGAACTTCCTTTTTCTGAGAGACAAGGGTTTCAGCACACCCGAGCTGCTCCACCTGCTGTCCAGGCTGAAGGGCTTTGTGACTGAGCTGAACCCAGACAGCATGCGTCGCACTCTGCTGTACTCTCAAGACACCATTGGGTGCTCTGAGACAGAGCTGCGGGACATCATTCTCAGGTGCCCAGCTCTTCTGTACTACCCTGAATCTACTCTGGCTGAACGTTTTGAGGGTCTTCTCAGTGCTGGGATCAGCATGTGTCAAATCACAGAGACTCCAACTGTCCTAGAACTGACCACGCAAATAGTAAATTATCGCATCCAGCGACTGAAGGCTCGAGGTTATGACATAAGGACAGGTAGTCTGGAGGTGCTAAATGGCACTAAGAAGGACTTTGAGATGAGCTTTGGAAAACTACAGCTCCGTAGGGAGAGACCACTTTTTAATCCTGTCGCCCCTTTAAAAGCGGATGACTGACACGGGTTGTATGGACGAATGCAAACATTACAAAAAACTGTAACTGGATCCATGTCGTTCTTATGGGTATTTGTACTTTGTAAAAGATTAAAGTGTCTTAATTATAAAGGTGCTTTCACTTCACATTCACACTTACATCATAATCGAATATTTGAATTTATTGCTGTAGTTTCATTGTATTAACTACAATGATGCCATTTAATCTTTACAATGAATTTTGCCTGTGAAGATGCCTTAAATTTGAGTCTGAATACTCCGTAAAACAATCTATTAAAGACTTGCTTCATAATTTATTTATTTTTTTACTCGTATGTTTAAAGCTGGGTTTTAAAAACAGCTAAAGGTACAATGCAGAGAATGTTTCATAGCCTTGCTCCTGCCAAAATCTCCAACCTCGTGGGATGTAATGTAATTAAAATCCAGTTAACAAGCTATGGTGTGAAGTGTTGTGAATGTTTTTCTCAGTCTATTTAGGCTGTGTGAATTTTTCCCAATTGTAAAAAAAAAAAAAAAAAAAAACAAGTAAAATTTTCACTTGTAGTTCAGACCAAAGAAGGGTGTGATTGCACCCCAACTTTCAGTTTTTACAAGTCTGAGGTGTTACAAAGAAAAAGCAGTGCACTTTCATGTAGGTGTAAATTCACATTGGAAGAGATGAGTGACTATGTGCTGATTTATCAGACTGATATCAGAAAGTGAGACAAATCCAATGGCATCTTAATGTGTCAGTTTTTAGGGAGGATGCAGTCCCTTGTCAAAAAAAAAACCTCCTTACAATAATGTCACATAAAACTCTGCATGACATGACAGCTTGGTGACAGACGTGCTGATTGGTCTATCAGATGTATCACGGAGGACAAATAAGGCTTTTCAAACCATTTTATTTACTGTCTGTGCAAGTGTCTCATTTTCACACAATGTTCTTGGCTGCACAACTGTTTCCCTCAGGGATGAAATCTAACTGCGCCTCAGATTTTTATTGTTACTCTACAGATGGAGACACTTTATTAGAAGCTATTTCACTTCTAAAATGTCACTTCATTATCATTTCAAATGAATTCAAATGCACCCACGCAAGATCAAAAAAAAAAAAAAGGAACAAAAGTGATGTGCCTTTGATTTCGGACTGGACTTTTGCAACCTTGCCGGCATTAAAAAAAATCAGTAGACTTTCATTTCATTTAGACTAAATCGATTTTCCATAAGGTTTGACTTTATTAATTAAAGTTTTTTCATGTCTGTGTGTGTCACGTGGCTCTAAAAAGGCTTTTGGATAAGTTCCCATTTTAGCGTAAGCCACAAAATCAATATACAATCATACTAGGCATTGTCTAAACCAAGAGAGGGGACCATAAAATGTCTCATTTTGAATGTGTCTTAATGTTTCAAAGCCAGCAAAAGCCCTTGAAACATGCTTAAGAGTGCCTTTTAATGGAAGCGAGCATCACAGCTAATGAAGTCATGACTTTATGCCTCAAGGTCCCCTCACTCTTATAATGTAGACGATGGGGGTCACAACAAAGAGACTGAGGACTTGTGTGTCTAGAGGGGCGGGGGTGTACGTTAACAACCTCCCATCTGCTGCTGTCTGAATCACTCACCATGGTCCCGTACACATGGCCGTAGCCATTGGGCAGATGATTCAAAAAGTGAGTGCATCTGGTAAAGAATTTGAGCTCAGCAGATGGATGTTTGACTAGAGTTTATTTTCCAGCCATTCACAACACAGAAGCCCTGAGGGGCTGCAGCGTTACCTCGAGTAAACTGCAGCTGACGAATTGAAGGTTTCTAACTCTGCACAGACAGCACTGACATTTGCTTTAATTCACCATGTTTCAAGGTTACAGTGTTCGTCTTTAGCCGATGCTTAGTAATGAATACGAGGGAGTTAATCAGGATGTATCAAGGCGAGGCAGATGAGACGAGGCCTCAGGCGTGTAAGTAGAAGTCATCTCGATTTCTTACCCAGTGTCCTATTGTCCTCGGTGGACACCTTCATCCTCCTGTGCTGTGCACTTGAATTACACAGGCAGGCCAGAGAGGTTAATAAGTAAGAGTATAAATTGTCCTTTTTCATTTCAAACACACCAGTGGTTGAAACTCCCCATGCTTAACATTCTGCTTTTATGGGTCATATCTCACCGGAAACAGATGACATCTGCAATTAGAAGATATGATTTCCAGCTGACGCAGGAGCACGGACGACCACTGCTGCAGTAAATAGTCCTCATTTGAAGTCAGTGTGAGTTAAGCCCTGGCATTTTCATTTAGAAGTCTATTCTTCAAAAGCAGCAAAAGGAGGTGGAAAATGAGCTTTTTGCCACTTAAATATTCCACTAGGAATATTTTAAAATCAAAATGTCTTATGTTAACCAGAAAAGAGAACCAAACATTAGAATATTTCAAAAGTCATGTTTGGGTTTTATTCATACTAATGTCACTCATGGATTTTCAGCTTTAAAAATGTGTTTGACCCCATGCTGTGAGTTGTTCTGGTGTATTTACATTTATATCATGAACCGGAGATACTGCGTGCTCTAATCTCAATTTCTCTTTCCCCACCTACACTAGAAAGTTTGTTTTCTTTCACCCTGATGACACCACACAAATATACTTTACATTCTGCAGGAGGGAAATAAATGTCACATTGATGGATGTTCAATAGCAAGAAGTAAATAACTTTCTATATTGAACGTTCCATCCGAGATTCACAACTTTGAAGCAGAGAATCATCTGTCACTTGGTGAAATCTCACCTGTTGAGGGCTGTGGTCTGTTGGACAACACTGTCATTTATTCACTCATGACTGAATCTATCACTTGATCGACCATTTGAAGCAACAGTAGCCGGTGCCTAAACCTGAGACAAGTTAAAATATGCATGCCTTTAAATAGCAGGTCTTTTTTTTTTTTACTGAGTTTTAGCACTTTTACTGTTTCTTCAAATAATTCTTAAGCAGTATCAAAAATCAGATTTTTGAAAGCAGGAGTAGGTTCGAGTCCTATGTTTTTACTGTTCTTACTAGGACAGCTTATGAAAGAAGATTTCAACCAATTGTGTTTTACTTGCACAATAAAAACTAGCCCCGTCTGTTTAGTAACATATGCTGTATATACAAAAACGTGTGTACATTTGCTTTGAAAATGCCAGAAGTCAGAGAATTGCCAGACTGCTTTGAGCTAAGGCAGCAGCTTAAATAACTACTCATTAAAAACCAAGGTATACAGAACACCATCTGTGACCACACACCAGACCTTGAAGATGGGCTACAGCAGCAGAAGACCACACCAGGTCCCACTCAGCTAAGAACAGCAAACTGAGCTCACAAAAATGTGACAATAGAAGATTGGAAAGATATTGCCTGGTCTGAGTCTCGATTTCTGCTGCAACATTCAGATGGTATAGTCTGAATTTGGTGTAAATAACATGAAAACATGACCCCATCCTGCCTGTATCAACAGTTCAGGCTGCTGGAGGATATTTTCCTGGTTCACTTTTTGAACCCCTTTCATTTAAACACCACAGCCTACCTGAGTATTGTTGCTGACCATGTCCAACCACAGGTTAAACCCATATTCTGATGGCTGCTTTCTGGATAATGTGCTATGTCACAAAGCTCAAATCATCTCAAGCCGGTTTCTTGAACATGACGAGGTCACTGTACCCAAATGGCCTTCAGAGTCACCAGATCTCAATCCAATAGAGCACCTTTGGAATGTGGTTGAGCAGGAGTTTTGCTTCATGGATGTGCAGCCAACAAATCTGCAGCAACTGAAAAATTTTTTTAATGCTATAAAGGCAGAAAAGATCCACCTTGACTGTTAAGTAGTTTTCTTATCATTTATTGTTTCTGACATGTGTTGTGAAAACTGCACACGGATCTTGTCAAAGTTTGTTATTGTGCGTAAGATGGACTCTAGGACCAGTGTTGTGTGCAACAGGAAAAAGTGAAAAAACTTTCTTCTAGAGGGATGCAGCGATCATCTGTTTTTTCATTTTATAAGAGAAAAGACTTGAAGGATGAAGACTGAATGAACCCTTGGTGACCTTTTTCTTGACCCTTTGGGACTCCCATGCAGTGGATGAGATGATCCAAAGCGTGGGTTGGTCATGCCCTTATTCAGGAATGGGCATTTTGGGCTGGAGACTGTGACGTTAATACCAGTGTTAATAGCATTCCTCTTGCAACAGTAAACTAGATATGTGCCAAAAGCCTGCTGTTCTAGTTAAAAATATTTCCTTGGATAAAAACCCCTTTGTATTCCTCATTGTTTTGGGCTTTTTAGCAACAAATGTTCCTCTTGTAATTGGATTAGTGAATAACTGTGCCACTGTGTATCCTGTCAGCGTATGCTCATTTCATTGGCTCTGATTAGATATCTACTCAGGTGGTGGTTGGTTAGAGATAAAGACTACATGAAGTCATCATAACAGAAGTGTAAGCAAATTAGTGATGGATGCTAGACAGGAAGATAAAAACTCCCGGAAAACCCTCTAGAAACAAGAGGTAAAATATTGATAATCAGTTAACAGCAGCGTGCTCATAAGCTTTTGGTCACTTGCCTCATTGATATACCTCCATCTACTGGCTAAAGCGATCACATGCAGCCAGATAAGAGTAAAGTATTTTATTAAAACTGGGGAAAAAACAAACAGTGTCAGTTATTTCTCCATTAAAAATTCACCATGTACTTATGGTTCTGTCATCAAAAACATCCCAGCATGAGCCGGTGTGAACAAATACGAGTCTCACAATTTTCAACTACCATAGATTTAAGCAGTAACATTTTAAATAAGACTTATTATAATGTGAAAGCACACAGGTGGAGTTGTTAAATCATCACTTTCTAAACAGGCACCTGTCAAGCTGACTGAGAATGTAATAGATCTACTGTGATACCTGGAGTATCAGAGGCTGGCACTGATGCAGGCTGCTGACTGACTCAAGCACATTTTCTGTGCTGCATTAAAATGACTGAGTAGGAGGACGATATAGGAACACTGCCAAATGACAGGGCAATAGGAGAAAGTGACATGCCAGATCTGATTATAGTAGCTTAAAAAAAGAGCAGAAACTAAAAAAAGTAAAATAGTTGAGCAGCAAGCACTGCAGCATTATTGGAGTGTCTGTACTTAGAGTAGTTCAGTGACTATGGACTGCAAAGTCCAAGAAGTCACATTTATACTGTTTGAATTATTCATCGACTAAATTACCTAAAGTCTTTTTTAAGACATTGGTATTTCTTTCATTAAAAAAAGGTATTCTACACAGTGTCAGCAGTGTCTCTCTTGAATACTTGGTATTTAAACTTAATGCCATTCTCCTCTTGAATTTCACTTGGCACACCGGGAAACCTTATTTGAAAACAAGAGAGAAAAAAAGGATAATTAGAACAAAAACAACTGATCATAATTTAATAAAACAATCAAAATGCAAAAGGCAGATAGGTAGAGTAGAATTATCCTCTCATTCATTAAATTGGATATTAAACGGTTGATTATGAAACTCCACAATAATCTCCCCTATGTAAACATTTGCCAATTCACTATTTCCCTTCAGTTTTATTACAGTAACAAAGCTGTTCAAACCCTTGGCAAGCAACCTGTTAAAACCAAATGTCTCAGGCTGACAGATGGTGCTGATGTTGACTTTGTTACAAAAAGCAAAAATCACTTCCTCACTGGCGTCATAGGCTGGCTTGGTGCACATAAAAAAAAGCAAACCCTTTCATAACCATTTCAGTGCCAGCAAATTCATATAGAGACACTGAGCCTTTGGGATCATTATGCCCTGGACTTCAGACGAGGTGAAAACTTACCCTTCCTGTAGTTGAAATAGATTTTTGTCAAATTCTGGGAAGAAAACATCACAGTCAAAGTCAGCCATGACGTCTGTCAGGTAAAGCAGGTCACACCAAGGGTGGTTTAATGCATCCTGGTTAAAAAGGAGAAGGAAGAGAAATGCTATTCACATTGAGAATACTAAAATACAGTTTTCCCCAAAGTAGATTTAAGGATGTTGAACAATCGTATCCCCTATCATATATATATATGATAGCCCTGAGATAGATACTCTAAATATATGCAAATGTCCTCTGACAACCTAGAGAACATAGCTAATTGCTACCGCTACAGCTACTGCAACTCTGTAAAACCACTAGAAACCAATGTGTGAAAAGCTGATCAATTTATCACCCACTCACTATAATTTAACTTTAATGAGGTGCTGAGGCTTAGAAAACAAGAATGCTGTGTGTTAACATGTCACTTTGGAAATAAGGCACTTTGTTATGCAATGGGAGAAAATAACCATCCACTTGGAGCTAAGTATGTGAATAATGTTCCTTGGTGCTAAAACACACCTGCGACTTTGCAAGGAACCAAGCAGAGCCTCTTACTTTAAATGTGTGAAACTCTAAGCACACATTCGAACTTTTCACCTGTGGCTCAGGAGGTAGAGTCAGTTGGTTAGCTTCCCGGCTCCTCCAGTCTGCACACTGACGTAACCTTAGGTAAGATACAGAAGTCCAAATTGCCCCCAATGCAGATGTGTGTGTGAATGTTAGACAAAGTGCTTGGATATAGAAAAAAGCCATGTGTGTGTGTGATACTGGGTGAATGAGGCTTCTAGTAAAAAACACTTTGAGTACATACTTAGACAGGAAAAGTGCTATATACATACCAGTCCATTTACAATTTATTCGAGTATCACAGTAAGTTAGGACAATTTAGAGAGGATCCATGTTAAAAATAGCCACAAAGTGGATGAATTGAGGGCTTACACCAAGGTAAATATTCTTTCTGACTCCAAATTATGCAAATCTATTATAGTTGAGTCCAAGAATAAAAATCTGGAGCTGTAAATGAACTCCTGTCTATGGTTTATAGTATATGGTTTTACTTCTATTACATGTGAACATGTCAATAACAGGTATTCCACTTTAAATACACTGCAGTCTAGGCATACTCAGCTGCTTTCTGAAGATACTGGCATACTGGTTTACCTTGTAAACCTGCACTCCGCCAACAATCCAGATGGTCTCTATTAAGTCAGCGAGGGGGGGCTCTGCAGCCAGGCGGATGGCACTGTCAAAGTCTCGACACAGGAAGTGTGCGTGATCTGGAACCGTGCTGAAAGACAAGACCGCAAAAAGAAAGGATGATGAAGAGAAAATGGGTAAAAAAAACAAACTGATTTCTGGATGTCTCTGAATTTGTGTGTCTGTGTAACACTCACTCCAGGGTTTTGCTCAGCACCACATGCAAAACATTGGGAAGTGGAAACAAAGATTCAGGGTGGGAGTTCCAGCAGAGTCTACCCCAAACCATAAAATTCATCCTTCCTGTGTTTTATAGAATAAAATATAATTACAATCACAGAACTTACAAAACTACATTAAAACATTGCCATATTCCCCAGTGCTAATGCCAAACTGAACTGAAATGTGTCCTAATTATTTGCTTTTTTTAAAAATGAAATCTTCCATGATTTATTAATAATTTCTTTGGGGGGGGGCTGTAGCTCAGCAGGTAGAGAGCTACATAAGAACCAGTCCATTTACCATTTTTAAATGACTATTATATATTTTTTTTTTTTTTCAAATGTGCTCATATTGTTTTGGTCCCTAAAGGCAGATGTGATTTTGGAAGCAGTATTTCAAAAAATTGTGAATGACACCCAGGCCTGTATGAGAAATGTATGATGGGATGTGAAGAATACCTGGTCTTGACACCGATTTGACAGTGTTCAGAAAGTACTGGAATTCAGTCCTGTGAAAGTCACATTTCCAGTGTTAAGTCAGGCAGAAAACAGTTGCATTTCACAGTATTCACATTACTCTGAGAAGGCTGACTGCCGCTCACAGGGTACATCTTTTATTAGTCCTGGTTACCCACACTCTGGCTTCTAGCACTACTGCTCTCACTGTTACAACTTAAGACACTGATATTTACAGTATATACTGATTGTTACCTTTGTAACTACTCTTGCTGTTTGAACCATTATAAGCAGAGGTAAAACTCCCATCAGCTGTCGCCCATGTATAGACTCCTTATACTATTTTTTTTTTTTTTTTAATTAAATTAAGTTATTAAAAGCGTCACCACAATGGTTTAACTCTTACGGTAAATCCCAGGGCAGTTTTCCATCTTTCCCGATCCCCATTTCGTTGCAGGCTGCTGCAATGAGACGAACAGGTTTCTTTTGCAGTTTTTCCCAGCTCGTTTCCATCTCCAGCAGCACTCAAGCCAAACCAGGAAGGGAGCAGGGGATCAAGCTCTTCATCGAGAAATGCGCCTGTGTGTGGGAACAATTTATTGGGGTTTGGACTGTATCGCCGCCCACCGAGTCCAAGCTCCTTATTGGACACGGTCAGTGCATCCACAATAGGATTGTTGGCGTTTTTCAGCAACGTGACTCACGAGGTGTTCTCTCCGCTAATACACAATAATCCCCCAAAGTATTCAGACCCTTGTGTTACTCTAGTGAAAACAAAGTGAACAGTTTAGTTCAAAATCCCAACACAGCTGCTGCCGACACGAAAGCTGGTATGTAAACAAAGATGAACTTTGATTAAATTGCAAAATGTACAAAATGTACAAAATGTACTGCAAGGTTGAGACTGGAAAGTCAAAAAAAAAAAGTCTCCAACAAAACATAATCCAACAGAAGGACAAGGTGAGGCCAGAAGGACCCCAAACCCCAAACCCCTTTTGGATAAATGCGTAAAGGTGGCTAATCGCTGAGTGAGAAGACGACTTGGAGCGAAGGACAGGAGAAAGCAGAACTGATCGAATGTCACGCAGGTAAAACTAATGAAACTGAAAGCAGCATAAAGACAGGAATCAAAACCAACAGGTTGGTTAACGAACTAAAAGGGGGGTTATTCTCGCTTTGAGTTACAAGGATTAAGAATTAAGATTAAGTCCATTATGGGATCCATGTGTTTAGGATTTTTCGTTACTGTTTATTTC